>SJYC01028239.1:0-77022 GCA_006408675.1 Madoqua kirkii | reverse complement strand
TGTGAGGCTGCTGGTCTGTCGCCCACTTCTCTGGGAGCTCAGGTTGCTGGCCTGGGTTGGATCTGTTTGTTGGGTGGGGCCAGGGCCCCCCTAGGTTATGTGGGACCAGGAGTCACATCTTGGCTCCATTTCTGATAGCTTTCACTGTCCTGACTTTCCTGTTTTCTTCTTCTGACTCTCACTTAAGTGATTTCTTCATTTTTAGAGGGGCTGTCAATCTAGCTCATTGCTGGAGAAGCCTCTGCTTTTCTTTCTCTCATGCCCGGAACACAGATTTTCCCTGACTTGACTCTCCCAGAGCTCATGCCTTGTAGCACAGACATGCCCACCTGGCACCTATGTTTACCCTGTGTACATGCAGTGTGCCCACACAGGGTTTGGGTGAAATCCTGTTTCCCCTTCTTGGCCTTCTGTGTCATCCACTGTATATTTCAGCCTCTGTGTAACACGTGGGTGATGGACGAGTCCATAATGGGGCTATGAGGATGGTATGGCAGGTTCAGGCAATATGTGTAAGCAGTTGGTGTTTTACAGGCATTAAGTATAAAAGTGCGTTTTTTAGAGTAAGTGATACATGTGCATGGTATAAAATTCAGAAGAGGCAGGAGTTGTTTAGGGAAACCAGGGCGTCTCCCTCTCCTCTGAGGCACCTGGTTGGCCCCCGTTCCTGCATCTTCTAGAGATTCGGTTCATGGCCGTGGGCATATAGGCTTCCCTCTGTCCATGCTGGGCAGTGGCACGTGGGGTGCAAGGTTGGAGCCACTGAAATGCTCACCCACGGAGGACTGGCCAGGTACAGGCACACCACGGGGATATTGTGGGTTCCGGGCCAGACCGCGGAAACAAAGCCAGTGTTGCGTTAAAGTGAGTCACATGAATTTTTTGGTTTCCCACTGCATATGAGAATTATCTTCAAGTCTGTTAGGGGGTAATAGTTAGGTGTCTATAAAAAAATGTCCATGCTTTAATTTAAAAATGCTTTATTGCCAAACACTGCTAACCATCATCTCAGCTTTGGGCAAGTCGGAACAACATGAGCCATACTGTTCACAGATCACCATGACACAGATAATAATATTGAAAAAAAAAGTTTGAAATGTTGCAAAAATTACCAAAATGTGACACACAAGGTGAGCAAATGCTGCTGGAAAATGGTGCTGGTTTATTCGGTGCAGGGTTGCCCTGTATCTTCAGTTTGTAAAGTGTGCAGTGTCTGTGGAGTACAATACAACGAGGTCAGCCTCTAGTAACCAGGTTGCGCTGTCAGTAGTAAGGAGCAGCTCTGCGCATGTGCCGTCGCAGCAGAGCCTGGGCGCCATTTGCTGCCTGTGACGGCCTGCATCTTGGAGAGCCTTCCATATCTTTATGTGGACTGTGACCTGTAGATCTCCCCCTCCTGGCCCTTGGCTTCTGTCTTTTGCTGTTAGGAACCATGTGGAGTGAATATTCTTGTGTATATTCTCACCTGTGTAGTTATACCTGAGTGAATTAACCAGAAGTGGAACTGCTGAACCAACGGGTTTTCGTTTTTGATTTCCTAGATAATGCCACTTGCTGTCTCTAGAGGCTGTGCCAAGATGCAGCAGTGTTTCTGGGTGCTTCTAGATCCTTCTAGCGGCACCTGTAAAACCCTGATTTTGGCAGTTTGCCAAAAACTTTGGGCAAAACTTTTCTTTCCGTTTCCCATTGAATGAGGCTGAATGTTTGAGCTGTATCTTTTCTATAAACTTTGGTGATTTTTCTCCTGGGTGATGATATTATCGATTTGGAAATACTCCATGTTACAGAAGTCTCTTGTTTGTGATAGCAGTTGCAGATATTTTTTTGTTGTGTTTTATGGTGTGTTTTTCCCAGCAGCATTTTTCTCCTTTGGTTGAGTATTTTGAAGGTACCAATTTCTTCTTTTTTGGCTTCTGGGTTTTGAGTCATAATTAGAAAGGCGTGTCCCACTTGGAAATTATTTTTAGAATCCCTGCTGTGGTGTTTTCAGATGTAGCTTTTATTTTTAAGTCGTAACTATGCTTCATCGGCTGTCCTTACATGAGACGCACAGCTCAGTCCGTGTGGCAGCCTGCACTCTTGGGTGGCCAGCACTGCCTCTGAGATGGAAGGCGGGAGCTCTGCTCTTTGGCCCCAGGCTGCTCTGCCCATCACTGTCGTTCACTGATGCCATTCGTGGAATGTGCACAAGTGAAGTCAGAAAGAACAGATCCTTGGACCTGGCTTCTTTCCCTCAGCATGGTGGTTTCAGAGTCACACTTACTGTGTGTGTGTTGGTAGCTTGTTCTTCTTTATTACTGAGCTGTCTTGAGTCTGCCACTGTTCTGCAGTTTATCTGTTAGTCCTCCTGTTACAGACATTTAGGGGCTTTTCTCTTTGGGGCTCTGATGAATGAAGCTGCTTGAAGTCTTTATTTTGAAGTCTTTGTGGATTTATATCTTCATTTCTTCTAGATAAATACTTAAAAAGGGGGTTTATAGGAAACTTAAAAGATTGGTAGGAAACTGCCAGTTTTGAAAGTGGTTATATCGCTTTATACTCAGAAGCAATGTGTGAGTTCCTGTTCCTGCACATTCTCACCATCTCTGAATATTGTTTTTTCCAGCATGTTTATTGCCGGCTTTCCTGAGTACACACAACCAATGATAGAACACCTGGTTACCATGAAGATCAACCATTGGGATGGGTAGGTTTTGTGTTTGCCTAATTAATTTATCTGTCAAATAAGAATTCTTATTATTTCCCAAGGGAGAGATTAAATTGAGCTCGTAAGCCTTTAATACGTTTTTTGATTATAGATTTCGTAGTTTTGAAGGAACTCTTGAGAAGTAATGTAAGTTCCACTCTTCACACCTGATGTGTTGCTTAATGGTTTACCTGGAGACTTCAGTGACATCTGCTGGGAGTGTAAACATTCCCATGTCATGAGGGCAGGGAATGTGGGCTGTGGGATCCACTCACCCCTCTGTGGCCATGGCCTCCCACCTCACATCTGCTCCATTTGGCCGCTTAGCCGTCTCCTCCATCCCTCCTGGAGCCAGGCAGGCCTTTCCTTTTTCCTGATTACCGGGCAGTTTCAAGGTGTCTTGCATTTCCCAGGAGCTAAACGTGTCCATCCAATGGGGAGGACCATTGTATGATGCAGAGCGGGTTATCAGCGCTGCCGTCAGCACCTCTGGGAAAACAGCTTATTTTCTCTTGGAAAGCTCTGCGTAGCTGCCAGCGCTCAGCCCGAGGTCTGAGGGGCACAGACACCTGGTGTGTAAGGAGCTTCTTCAGGTTCTGCGTCTGGAATCCCAGCTGAGAGTGGCTGTTGCTTGTAGTCAATAGGACATTTAAAACCAAAATTGCAACTGTGTCACCCATGGTGGTAGACTAAACTTTTTAGCTGTTGAAGTCTCCAGCTGTTGTTGAGATGTTTCTTTCTTCTTTCGACTCTGTCCTTTTTCCTTGGTGTAATTTGGGTGAGACTCTGCTTAGGTGCATATACATTTCTGACTTTTTTTGTATCTTCCAAATGTATTGTCTCTTTTTGTTTCATGTTAGATTTCTTAAAGTGTAATTTGATATCATTATAGCTTAAGGGTTGGCCAGCTTTTTCTTGTAAGGGCCAGAGAGTAATTTTTAGGTCATTGTTCTATGTATTTTATTGTTTTTTTCCTTTATAAAATCCTTTAAAGATGTGAAAACCATTCTAAGCTTGGGATCTTACAGAAAGAGGCCTGTCACAGCCCCCGTCACCTTGCACCCCTGTCTGTCTATAGGGGGACGGCAGATGGTCCCTCTTTTACGTCCAGCCTGGCGACCAACGCCTTTTATTTGAGGGCTATAGTCTTTTCACATCTGATGTGGTTATCCATGTCGTTTAATTTACACTTGTCATTTTACTGTGTGGTTTCTGTTTTTTCCTCATTTTTTAAATTGTTAATTTTATTTAAAACATTCTTTGTGGAAGTATTCTTTTTAGTATAAGTTCTAAAAACCTGCAATTTCCAGGATTCATAAATGGAGGGGAAATCGCAATCAGATTTGAAGGTCCTCATGATAATACCTGCTCAGATTTTTTTCAAATGCTAGGATTCATGGAACAAGATTATGCCTAATTTTTAATGATTCTTCACAGCCAGAGATACTTCTGCCTTTCTCTGTTTTTGGCCTGGATTATATCCATAAAGAGATATGAGCTAAAAGTTGATAAACAGGGTCTCTTTAATTTCCTGTGAATACATGGCTTGTGGGAAATGGGGAGCCTTACAGAATTCTTCAGTGATGTAAACATACCTTCACCAGTGTCGGTATTCTGTTACACTTCTAATCGTGTATACTTTTGAAAGGTGTTATCCAGTGTTTTGGGTTTCTTTTTAAACATTTTTTGATAAGCAGCAGTGTCTTACTGTGTAGCATAGGAAACTATATTTACTATCCTGATAAACCATGATGGAAAAGAATATGAAAAAGAATATATATGTATAACCGAGTCAGTTTGCTATACAGCAGAAATCAACACAACATTGTAAAGCAACTGTGCTTCAATTAAAAAAACCCATTTTCTGATACTTGGACATACCCCAAATAATTTATGTATCAAGATAAACATAATTAAAAATTTTTGACTGTGGTAAGATGCATATAACATAATGTCTTAATCATTTTTAGTGTTCAGTTAAGTACATTCCCCTTTCTGTGCAACCAATCTCCAGAACCTTTTCATCTTGCAGAACTTAAACTCCATACCCATTCATCACTGACTCCCCCTCCCTCTGGCAACCCTGTTTGTCTCTGTGGATCTGAATCTTATAGGAATCTCATGTGGAATCCTGCAGGATTTGTCCTTTGGTGCCTAGCCGATTTCACTCAACATAATGTCCTCCAGGGTTCATCCATGTGTAGTGTGTGTCAAAACCTCCTTCCTTGCAAGGCCAAGCAGCAGTCCATTCTGTATACTTGCCACATTTCCTCTATCCATCATCCTTGGGTTGCTTCCACATTTCAGTTATTATGAGTGATGCTGCTATGAATATGGATGTATAAATATTTCTTCGAGACCTTGCTGTCTGTTTTGGGGGTATTTATTATTTAAAACATTCTTTGTGGAAGTATTCTTTTTAGTATAAGTTCTAAAAACCTGCAATTTCCAGGATTCATAAATGGAGGGGAAATCGCAATCAGATTTGAAGGTCCTCATGATAATACCTGCTCAGATTTTTTTCAAATGCTAGGATTCATGGAACAAGATTATGCCTAATTTTTAAATGATTCTTCACAGCCAGAGATACTTCTGCCTTTCTCTGTTTTTGGCCTGGATTATATCCATAAAGAGATATGAGCTAAAAGTTGATAAACAGGGTCTCTTTAATTTCCTGTGAATACATGGCTTGTGGGAAATGGGGAGCCTTACAGAATTCTTCAGTGATGTAAACATACCTTCACCAGTGTCGGTATTCTGTTACACTTCTAATCGTGTATACTTTTGAAAGGTGTTATCCAGTGTTTTGGGTTTCTTTTTAAACATTTTTTGATAAGCAGCAGTGTCTTACTGTGTAGCATAGGAAACTATATTTACTATCCTGATAAACCATGATGGAAAAGAATATGAAAAAGAATATATATGTATAACCGAGTCAGTTTGCTATACAGCAGAAATCAACACAACATTGTAAAGCAACTGTGCTTCAATTAAAAAAACCCATTTTCTGATACTTGGACATACCCCAAATAATTTATGTATCAAGATAAACATAATTAAAAATTTTTGACTGTGGTAAGATGCATATAACATAATGTCTTAATCATTTTTAGTGTTCAGTTAAGTACATTCCCCTTGCTGTGCAACCAATCTCCAGAACCTTTTCATCTTGCAGAACTTAAACTCCATACCCATTCATCACTGACTCCCCCTCCCTCTGGCAACCCTGTTTGTCTCTGTGGATCTGAATCTTATAGGAATCTCATGTGGAATCCTGCAGGATTTGTCCTTTGGTGCCTAGCCGATTTCACTCAACATAATGTCCTCCAGGGTTCATCCATGTGTAGTGTGTGTCAAAACCTCCTTCCTTGCAAGGCCAAGCAGCAGTCCATTCTGTATACTTGCCACATTTCCTCTATCCATCATCCTTGGGTTGCTTCCACATTTCAGTTATTATGAGTGATGCTGCTATGAATATGGATGTATAAATATTTCTTCGAGACCTTGCTGTCTGTTTTGGGGGTATTTGCAATGGCACCCCACTCCAGCACTCTTGCCTGGAAAATCCCATGGACAGAGTAGCCTGGTAGGCTGCAGTGCATGGGGTCGCTGAGGGTCGGACAAGACTGAGCGAATTCACTTTCACTTTTCACTTTCCTGAATTGGAGAAGGAAATGGCAACCCACTCCAGTGTTCTTGCCTGGAGAATCCCAGAGACGGGGGATCCTGGTGGGCTGCTGTCTATGGGGTCACACAGAGTCGGACACGACTGAAGTGACTTAGCAGCAGCAGCACCCAGAAGTGGGATCAATAGTTTTTCATAATGGTTGTACCATTTAACATTCCCAGTACCAGTGCACAAGGATTTCAGTTTGTGCAAATCCTCACCAGTGCGTGTTACCTTCTGTTTTTTTCTGAAGTGTTGATCTTTATGGGTTACTTCGTTTTCGTTGTTGGGTTTAAGAGTTCTTTATATATTCTGGATGTTAGTCCCTTATCAGATACATGATTTGCAAATATTTTCTCCCATTCTGTAAGTTGCCTTTTCTCTCTGTTGATTGTATTCTTTGATACTCAGAAGTTTTAGATTTTAACACAGTCCAGTTTAAGTATAATCAATTTTTCTGTTATCAGTGTATATAGTTTTTCCTTTGCCTGTACTTTTGGTGTTGAAAAAACATTTTAGAAAAAGATCTAAAAAAGTTTAGATTTGGCAAGAAAAACATTGCCAAATATAATGTCATGAAGCTTTCCCCTTATGTTTTTTCCTAAGAGTTTTATAAATGAGGTCTGATATTTAGATGATGAATATTATTTTTAAATACAGAAAGCTTATCTTCAAAGTGCACTAATTGGGAAGATCACTGCTGGGATGGGGCTGGGGGGCATGCATGGAGGCGGGCATCCATGTCACAAATGACCCTCTGGGTTTGATCAGAGCCTGTCTGGTCTCTGGCAGGCTTGGTTTTTTAAACCAGTCTCGGGGTCGTCCTTCAGATCTGTGTGTTGAGACGTACCAGCTGTGCCTTGATTGGAGACATTTGCACTGATGTGATGTGCACCTCCTGTTGATTAGCTTGAGCCACTGGAACCTCCCTCCTTCAGCCTACGATCTTCCCAGTGGTGTTTCCCAGACTCCCGGCACTCCTGTCCTCTGCGTCCCTTGGGGTGCAGGAGGTCAGACCCACTTGGCCATCCAGCGCCGTGCAGATGGCAGCTTTGTCCTGACACAGGCTGGCATGTGGTGCCGCCTCTTGGTGAATGCTCTCTCCCTTGTTTACGAACAGAGGTTCTCATTTGTTAGTTTATTTGTATTTTTTCTCATAGCGTTTGGCTAAGTGGCCAGGCGACAGCTCCTGCACACTGTTCTCTCTGAGAGAAAGCCAGACTCCTCAGCCTGCAGGACTAACAGTGTTGTCTGCCCTGCCCCCAGGACCATCAGGGAGCTGTCCGCCAAGGCGCTGCGGAACCTGGCGCAGCGAGCGCCCGAGCACACCGCCCGCGAAGGTAGGTGCTCCCCACGTGCCCTCACGCGTGTATATGTGTGTGCACCACAGACGCACACACACCCACCCAGCAGAAAGCCCCGGAGGCCCCCTCGCTAATGTTAAGACCTGAGGGTTTCTCTCTTGCTGGGAAGGGTGTGAAGAACTGGTCTGTGCTTCGCTGGGGACAGAACACGAACCAGGTGCCCCAGCCCCTGGGAGCGCAGGTGCTATGAGCACCGAGGCGTGCATGCCCCCGGGAGCCCCACGGTTCATTCCTCGCCATCCCAGCCAGGATGGATGGATCTGCTGCGCACTGTGTGTGTTTCAGGATGAGCCTTGAAACAACAAATGAAGCAGCTCTTAGTATAACATACAAGACAGTGAGCTGCCTCCCTGGGGCTGCGGGGACTCGCTGACTTCCTGGGCTGGGCCTGAGTGCGCTCTACTCAGGATCAAGACAGCCAGTCTGAGTTAATGACATGCTCTTATCGTTAAGAAAAGACCCTGTATTTGTTCCATCGTGTCTTTTCTATTTGGAATCAATAGCATCTGACTTCAACTCAGGTAATAATACATAGGTTTCTTCGCATTGTACTTATTCCCACTGACGTTTATTAGAGAAGTAACTGTTGTTGGATTATAGCTGTTCAGTTGGAGTTACTGATCTTACTCAGACACTCTAGGATTTTACATGGAGACTTGGGGCCTGTGAAGGTCCTGGGGGCCTTTTCAGCTTCATGGTCTCTTAATTAATGTCAGAAAGCTCACCTGGTGTTTACTTTCCTTCGGTGATAATCCTGCTGCCTGAATGAAGGGGACACATTCTTCCCAGTTCAGGAGTGCTGATTGCGCTAGGACTCTTAGACACTGACC
Organism: Madoqua kirkii; assembly: GCA_006408675.1. Lineage (NCBI taxonomy): Eukaryota > Metazoa > Chordata > Mammalia > Artiodactyla > Bovidae > Madoqua > Madoqua kirkii. Next base: position 68,475 of record SJYC01028239.1, on the reverse strand, counting down.
ACTACCAGCTGCCGCATCTGAGCGCCCGTGACGGCCCCCTCCCAGCAAGGCTGCTGTTGGCTTCCATGGCCTCTGCATGGCTGTGACTGTGGTTTCCCTGGCTGGTGGGGCTGGAAGGACAGAGCCTCCATGGTTGTGACTTCTCACCTGTACTCCCGGCCAGGCTGCAGGGACTCTGATCCTGCTTTCTGTCCCCAGAGCACAGGCTCTGAGGCTTTCTCTGCGCTGAGCAGCAAGGAGGGAACTCCTGGCTGAGCCAGCGTGTATTGGCTGTAGGTAGGGTTCTACAGCCCAGCCTCTGTCCTCCCTGACCCCCAGCAGAGCCCTGGGGGTCCCTGAATAATAGGAAGGACCTGGAAAACAGCCTGTTTTCCTTCTTCCCTGCTGTCTGTCCTCACCCTGAGTCACCACCCTGTGTCTGGGGCCCTGGAGATGCATGCTATTTGAGACAAGTGTCCTCTTAAGTCACATTCGTCCTCCCTGTTCATGTGTCTGCCAATGGGGTTCGACGTGTCCGAGGCCTGCCTTTCGCCCTGGTTGTGAGGTAATGATAGACCGAGCGGGTGCGTTCCTCTCCTGGATCCTGAACCCGCGTGTCTGACAGTCACCCCATGTGCCTCTCCCACCGTGCCTTGGCAGTGTTCCCGCGCCTGCTGTCGATGACACAGAGTCCAGACCTGCACACTCGGCACGGGGCCGTGCTCGCCTGCGCAGAGGTCGCCCGCAGCCTGCACACGCTGGCCACGCAGCAGGGCAGGTAGGAAGCCCTTCATTCACACCTGTGGTGTGCTCCGTGCGCCTGACATCTGTCAGCGGCCCCTGTCCTCTCCAGGGGGTCCCGCCTCACTGGGCTTCTCTTGGCACCTTGTTCTTTCTGAGATTTAAACAGATTGTGAAGCAAGGACACATTTTCCAGAGTTGGTGTGGAATAGCCGGAGAAGGCAATGGCAACTCACTCCAATACTCTTGCCTGGAGAATCCCATGGACGGAGGAGCCTGGTAGGCTGCAGTCCATGGGGTCACAAAGAGACAGGACTGAGCGACTTCACTTTCACTTTCACTTTCATGCATTGGAGAAGGCAATGGCAACCCACTCCAGTGTTCTTGCCTGGAGAATCCCAGGGACGGGGGAGCCTGGTGAGCTGCCGTCTATGGGGTCGCACAGAGTCGGACACGACTGAAGCGACTTAGCAGCAGCAGCAGCCCGTGTATTCAATATTCTGTGTTCATTTATCACTTTGAATAATTTAAAATACCAGAGAATATAAAAGTCTCAGCCAGGAGCCTCTTGTGTTGGCGCAGTTGGTATAAATAACAGCAGGTACGGTATGAGGCGGCTGAGAGTGTCTGAGCGTCGAGAAGGTTTCGTGAAGCAGCTACTCCATCTCCTTACTTTCTGACTAACTTTTCCTCAGAGACACAGCTCACCACACACCGTGATGTCTGTGCCACGGTTCCTGAACTCCACCTTGAGGAATACTGTGTTATATAAAGTCGGTTCCTGTCTCTCGAGGTGGTTCCCTGAGGGCACGGTGATAGTGGATCTGAGTTGACCCTACTTCTCTCCCCAAGGCTCCTGGGAATTTCAAGCCCACAGCCCCAGACTCGAAACCATGGTCCTCACATGTCGTGTTTGAATTCCTGCAGGCCCTTCTCGGACTTCCTGGACGAGAAGGCCGTGCATGGCCTGAAGCAGATCCACCGGCAGGTCAGTGTGCAGCCACCGGCCGCCTCTCTCCCGAGTCTCCCGGTGCCTGGGGGCCTCCCTGCCCCCACGCCCTTCCCCACTCCTCAGCGCCAAGTGCATCCTGCAGTTGGTCCGGGGGCTTTGGGCACGAGCCCGGGGTTGAGCTCAGGCTCTCCTGTGTGGCCAGGTGTCCCCCGCTGGGCCTGGCAGAGTGCGTGCTCTCGTCTGGTCCTGCTGCACTGCCTGGCCGCCCTCCTGGCTCGGCGCGTCCTTGCAGGGTGGTGGGCGGGTGGTGGCTCACAGAAGGCCTTGCTCCCCCAGCTTTACCCCCACGAGGGGAGCTCCACGTCTGCAGTCACACCAGGGTTTATGTATGCACTTCTCTGGAGAGGAGGTGTGTGTGTTTTTCTGGGTTTTGAGATTCTCAAAGGCTTTTTGTGACTCACAATTGGTGAAGTACGAGCTGTGGGTCTGAATGTTATAGGTAACGTGAAAGTCACTCTTGAGTGTTAAGTGGCTTTATTTACCATTTGTTGCTCTGGGTTGAGTTCCAGGTTAAGGTTTTTCTTTATGTGATAATTGACCATTCTGACGTCCTTCCCTCATTTCATCTCTTTAGGTACATTTCTCACCTTTAAAGACGCCTCTATGTTTATTTTTGGCTGTGGTGGGTGGTCGTTGCTGCACGCGGGCTTTCTTACTCCGGTGAGCGGGGGCGGCCCTTCGTTGCCGAGCTCGAGCTGCTCATGGTGATGCCTTCTCTCCTTGCGGAGTGTGGGCTCCAGGGCGCTCGGGCTCCAGTATTCGTGGCTCACAGGCTCCAGAGCTCGGTCTCGGGAGTTGTGCTGTGTGGGTGATCTTCCCTGACCAGGGATTTAACTCGTGTCCCTTGCATTGCAAGGCGGATTCTTAACCCCTGGACCACCAGGGAAGCCCTCATTTCTCACCTGTAGAGTGGAGTCTGGTGCTACCTGGACACTGTGAGCCAGGCTGACGCCACGTGGTGCTGTAGAGGGTTCAGTGTGGGGACCACCCCGTCCTCGGCTTTCTTTTTCTGTAGAGTGTGGATAGTAGCGGAACCTACTTGCTTGAGTTTCTGTGAGAACTGAAGAATGTGTCTGGAGAGTTGGGTGGAGTTTTTGGCACAGCCTGAGCTTTCAGTGAGTGGGGGCAGGGACGGTAGTTAGTAGTGATGTTGAGGTGCTTCTCTGAGTTCCTTGCCAGAAGAAGAGCCAGCAGGCTGAATTTTCTGCCTGAGGGGCTGTCAGGGGGCAGGTCTGGTATCCAGGCATCTCCCCGCTGCCACTGGCTGGTGACCCTCTTCCTCCCTGCTCTGACCCTCGGTTTCCCTGCCAGGCCAGGGAAGGAAGAATCTGGGCATCTTGGGGATCAAACACAGTTGTGCCAGAGGGTCTTAGCTAGGGAGGGGCTTCTTAGCGAGGCGCTCCTGGAGAGTGGAGTGCACTCCATCAGCCCTCCTGGGAGATGCCCACCTGTGCTTGTCTCTCTGTTCTCCTTCTGATGCTCGTTGATGTTATATACCTGCTGTGTTATATTTTTTAATCCTAGTAATTCAGATGACTAATTTTCAATTCTTTATTTTTAGCTTTACGATCGTCAGTTATACAGGTAAGATTTATATGCCTGAAGTTTTATGTTTTGTGAAGAAAACACTGGGCCCCTAGTCACAGGCATCTCCTGCGTGGTCGTGGCTGAGTCATCTGTGTGTCGTATTTGATCGAGTGAAGAGCCGTGAAAGGAGTGGTTGGGTTCTGAGCTTCACAGACAACATGACGAGAAGCTTCCTCCTTTGACTGTAGAGTCTGACAGGCTTGTGGCTGTGGACAGACCCCCGTGGCAGCGGCCCTGCCTGGATCTGCCTTCTGCCCTTTGCAGCAGGTCCCTCTGCCCTGGTGGCCGTGGCCCTGCCTGGATCTGCCTTCTGCCCTTTGCAGCAGGTCCCTCTGCCCTGGTGGCCGTGGCCTGCCCTCTGAGTGTCATCTGGATAGAACCATACAGCGGTGTGTTCTCTCGTAGAGCTGTTGGGGGTCAGCGACCTGTGTGCTTGGCATCTTTTTGCCAGGTGATGGGCATCTTCCAGCTTTTGAGGATGAAGCTTCTGTGAATACTGGCACATGAGCCTTGGTGTGGACGTGTGTTTCTGTTTTTCTTGGGTGGTTACCTGTGTCAGGACCCTCTCTGGTTGGTATGGAGACGGGACGAGGTTCTTGGGCTCTTTGGTGGTGTCTGTTTCCTGTTGAATGGTGCTTCCCTTAGAGGCATCCTGCAGGTGGTAAACAGCCTGGCGATTCTCCTGCAGGGTGGGTGGAGCCTGGTGGGGACCTGGACCCGTGAGTGTGGCTCTGCCTCCCGGTTCCTGCTTCTTGGGTGGAGGCCTGAGGGAGTTCCCATGGGCCCTCTTGGCTGTTCCACCAGTGCTGCCTGCCTACTTTTCATCTGTTTTAAATAGAAAGAAAGGAACGACTCATTTTCTCATACCTGAAAGGGTGTTCCCTTGCTCCTGATGACGCGGCCTGCACTCCGTGGACTGACCGTGGATGAGCAGGGAGTGCGCCGCGTGCCCAGTGGACTGAGGAGTGAACCCTGGCCGCCCTGGGGCCATCGTGCTCTTGCCGTGTGTGGCTTTCTTTGGAGTTGAAGGCTTCTGATAATATCGTTAGCATCTTACAAACTCCATATGCATGTCTGTTCATTGCCTCTAAATGTTCTTTTCTAGTGATAAATCTCAAAAGTAAGCAGAAAGAAGCCCCTTCCTTGAGGCCAGCGTAGGGAGGTGGTGCACGTGGCGTCTGGTGTAGTGAGGGCTCTGGGTGGGACGGGCCTGACGCCTCAGCAGTCTGACTCCCACACAGACCACAGAAGGGAGGGCACGTGCCCAACAGGACCAGACTGCAGGGGCCTGAATCCGAGCGTCCAGCCCTGACCTTGAGATCCAGCTTAGCCCCACTATTTCCTTTGACTGTTTTCTTATTGTGAGTTTGGGGGTCCCCAAGACTACACCCAGGCTCAGGGACTGGCCTGGCAGAAGGACTTGGCACTCAGCATAGCTCTTGATGCTGTGAAAAAGTGAAAGTGAAAGTCACTCAGTTGTGTCTGACTCTTTGTGACCTCATGGACTATACAGTCCCTGGAATTCTCCAGGCCAGGATACTGGAGTGGGTAGCCTTTCCCCTCCAGGGGATCTTCCCAACCCAGGTCTCCTGCATTGCAGGCGGATTCTTTACCAACTGAGCTCTTGATGCTGTGGTTGTGGCTATTGCTGCAAAAGTGTTCATTTAAATCAGCAACCTAAAAGGCCCAGAGGACAGAGTCCATGGTAGACCAGGCCAGCTTCCTGGCTGGGTCCTATCCTCGTGGAGTCACACCGAATCCTCCTGATGGCACTCGTAACACACACATAGCTATTGCCACCCAGGGAGATTCTCTGTGATGTGAGGCCTCACCACAAATGGCACTACCAGTGTTGACCTCCCACAGGGCCCCCGGCCCAAGTAAACAGAGGATCCTGCCTGGCAGAGCCTTCTCGGGCTCGTACCTCCATAGCTGGGACAAAGCTCCAGACCCTTCCTTCTTGGCCCTGACCTCCAAGAAGCAGCCTCGCCTATGGAAATAAACCCTCTCTCCTGGAAGTGACCCCTTAGGTCAGTCTGGTGCTAGAGCCTTGGGTCCCACGTGACCTGAAGATCCCTCTTACAATGGCAAAGGACATGGCTGGAGCATCTCGCAGGTCTGACAAACTGACAGGGCAGCCCCGTGACACCCAGGGGTGGTCAGTGCTGGCTGGCTGGGAGGACCCCATGTGCAGTGGGGGCTCTGAGCACTTGCTGTGTTGGGCAAGTTGGAAGGAGAATCCCTGTTGGGGAGGGGCAGGAGGGTGAGAACTCGTGACCAGGCTGCGTGGTGCTCCCGACTGGGAGCGCCCAAGCTCTGAAACCTGGCATGCACTCCCTGGAGCCCTCTGGGGAGCCCTCGTTGAATCTCCTCTGACGCTTGAGTGCGCAGGGCCTCTTGCTTGTGATGCCATGCCCCAGTCCCTATGTGCCACCTGGCAGCGCCAGGCCCTCCTGCAGGAGTGGTGGCAGGCCATCCTTGGCAGGACAGAAAGCCTTAAAGAAGTGTGTACTGTGGGGAAATGGAAACGGCAGGCCATGTGGTGGGGGGACCTGGATCTTGATCTTGGAGGGAAGGGCGAGTTGCATGTGAGGTTTGCACCAGCCCTCTTCTGGTCTCCTGGGGGGTGTGCTCCTGCCCCTCTGTGAGTGAGGAAGTCGGCCCTTGGGAGGCTGGCTGCCGTCCTGGGAGCCACGGCCTTAAGGCCTCGGGGGTGCTGGGTCCCGCTCGTCTCCTTAGGGCCGCCCCCCCCCCCCCCAGTCTTTCTCAGCGATCTGAGCGACTCTGGGAACTGCGTTCTCTTGGGTGGACTGTGCTCAGAAATCTTCCTGGGGGAGGACGTAGCAAGGACTGATTTTCCGTAACCCCGAACATTTTATCTTGTTTGGGGTCTAAATTAAAAGAATCGTGCAGTGAATACCTGTTCATCCTTCCCCCACCTCAGTTATTCATAACATCTTGACCGTTTGTTTTCTTTCCCTTTGTATACGCGTATTATTTGTTTTCTTTAGTAAGTTGTGGGCCTGTTACTTCCTCTTTAAGACTTGAGAAAGCGTCAGGGAAGAACAGGGACTTTCTCCTGTGTGATCGCATACAACCAGCGTCCCCACCGCACCCAGGAGGCTCCGTGTGACCTCCAGGACCTGTAAGTGGAGGCTCCTTCAGCTTGTCTTCAAGTGCTCTCTGTAGCCGTCTTTCCCCTGAGCTAGGGCCTGCTCCAGTCTCTGTGCTGTGTCTGGCGTTACTCAGCTAGCTCCCTTTTTGTTTTTCATGGTGCAGCCTCTCTTCAGGCCGGGCGTGCTGGGTAACATTACACATTCCGGGTTTGCTGGGTTGTTCCCTGCATGACTGGATCTGGCTTGCCTGTGGCACGGCTGGCGCAGACCCTTGTGTTGCCTGTGAAGTCGGTATGTTTGCCCCCTGGTGGAGATGCTGAGCTGACCCCTGGGTTTAGGGATGACCTCCAGAAGGTCAGACATGCCGATGAGAGGCATGGGCCCCCTTGCAGCTAGCGACTGGCCTGACGGGAGGTTTCGAGACTCACGGATCCTGGTTTCCAGCGCCTGCCTTGCCTGAGCCAGCCATCACCCTGCGGTCTGCCGGTGGGGGCCTGGCTGATTCCCTCATTCTTTCCATGTGCATTTTCTTGGACTTGTCTGGAAAGAGCAGCGTCCCTCCCCACTCCCACCCTGCTGTTGTCTTTCTGATGTATCACTGTAGACTTGTGCACCGCCGCGCCCCCCACCCTCCACACACACACCATGTTGTAATTCAGTAGCATCCTTGTTAGTCCTCCTGTGACTTAAACTGCCCCGTACTTGGCCCACCTCTATTTCAATAGCCTCCTCTGTCATTTTTACTTGATTCGCTTGTCTTTGAGCAAGGTCTCTTTAAACCTCTTCGTTTTTATTGCTTTGGTCTCTGTTCCCATCATTGATTGCATTTGGTGCAGCTTTCTTTTCAGATCTGTGTTTTTATCTCTTGAGGTCCTGTTTGTGTCTTGCTATGACTTGGTCTCTCTCCTCCCCTCCTGGGACACGTGCATGAGCTGAGAGCTGTTCTCACGACCCTGCGTGTGTATCCTGTCCCTTGGGGAGCTGCTGGGTCTGTGTGGGTGGTTTTCTTGGAGTCGTGGGGGGTGTTCTGGACTCTCAGTGGGGAGCTGGGTGCCGGCTGCTGCTGTCTGGTGCTGCTTGCTTGGTGGGCTCAGTTGGATCCTTTCACAGCCAGCTCTGGAGGCTTGGTAGAGCCGAAACAAGTGGGCTGGCCACTCAGGGGGTCCTTCCGAGGTGTCTCCTGGTGCCTCGTGCCTGAGGAGGCCAGTGCTCTGACTGAGGGGGCTCCTCCCCGCCTGTATGGATTCCCAGGCGTGCCCCGCCTTCTCCTTAGGAGTGCTTTTCTTCTTTGAGGCTCAGGTGGCTTCTCTTCTCAAGCGTGCAGCTCAGGGTCAGCGCTGGGGGTGCTGTTCCGCATCCCTTCAGGTTCCGGCTGCTGTGGCTGCCCCACCTTCCATCTGCGGGGCCTTCCCTGCTTCCACACCTCTGTCTGCCAGCCTCTGAATTTTTGTCCAGTTTTCCACTTGTTTGAGGCAGGAGGGCAAACTTGAATCCTGTTCCTCTGCCTGGGCCAGCAGCCGTGGTCTCATAGCTTTCCTGCCTTCTCCCAGAGTGTTTCTTGAACTCATGTCCACCAGTTCCCCAATGGCATCCCACGGCAGTTGGGGTCCAGCTGGGAAGCCCCTCTCCCTGGTCCTGCTGGGTGACGATATCGTCCTGGTGCCTTAAGTTCCTGTAGTTTTTACAAAGTAAGAGTTGAACAGTGTTTGGAATTTGTTACATGTGATTCTGTGATATAATTCATACCGGGGGTTAGAGGCTCCAGTGAAAACTGAAAGTCGTCTCGTAAGCGGTCACAGCATGTATTTTCATTTCTTTTCATAAAAAGTAGTTCACATGACCAACAACAAATGCAGCTCTTTAATGTCGTAATACTTTTTGGAGCCTGAAGTTACATCTGTTACTTGGTGAAAATATTTATGTTGTTTTGTATAACAAGAGTTTTAACTTTGTTTCATTAATTTTCAGGGGTCTGGGAGGAGAGCTCATGAGACAGCAGGTAGGTCTGAGCAACAGAGGCTGCGGGTTGTGAGTCAAGGTACTTTCTTCCCCACTGAGGGAAGACAAAAGTCCTAAGGGTGTTTATTTACTTGTCTTCAACCCTGTAAAGTTCCCTGATGGGTTCCTTTGCAGTGACAAATGGCCCAGCTGTTTTCTGGTCAGAATCACCATGGCGGTGCGCCTGGCCTGCACGTCGTAACTTCAGGGCTGCCCGCTCAGCCCGCTGCTTCTCCTTTTTCAGCTTCTGTGGGTTTTGATACATTTTAGTAGCCACGGGGCTGGCAGCCGCTGAGGTGGGATGGATGAGTAGAGAGGTAAGTCTACCATGAAGGGGTGATAAAGTTAGGATTGCGAATGTTGCATCTTTCCCTCTTCAATATGGTCTTTAAATGTAGAGCAAGGAACAGTTTTTAAAGGTTATGTTTAAATGTTTGCAGGGAATTCAAAAGTTGCCAACATGTAAATATCTGGATTTCCTGACGCTTTTCCAGCTAAACCTACCAGAAAACTCAGGACTCGGTGTTTATCAGGCGCCAGATCTGTGCTGACTCCATGGGCTCGGGTGCAGGAGAGCCCCTCACTCAGGGGAGGGGCGGGCTAGTGGGGAGACGTGGGGGAGTGTCTGTTCCTCCAGCCCTTAGAACTGCTCTGTTCAAAGCAGAATGGCATTTCTTAGGAGCAGCTGAATAGATTGGTAAAACAGAAGGGAGAATCAGAAGTTTCAAATGTACATGGGATTTCACGTGTGATGAAGATCTGTGTTTCCAACCTCGCTGAAGAGGGCAGTTGATAGAGTGGTTGATGATGTCCCGAGGAACCACGTGGAAGGAAACAAAATTGTGTCCCCACTGCACACATACAGAAAACTAAATTTCTAATTAATGAATACTTAACTGATTAATTTCTGATTAAACTTACATATAAGAGATACATTTTTTAAAACTTCAAAGAAATTTTAGGAGAAAGCAGAGGATCACATTGATCCTTAAAAAACTTCCTACCCAGGAAGTTTTCACCTCACCTGGTTGCTGGGGAGATGCTGATTGGCTCCACGAGGAGGACGCCTCTCCTCAATCCTAATGGCTAAGTCAGAGCTGGGTGGCCCTCTGCCAGCGGAGTGCCTGCTCTGAAATGTATGATGTTGTAGCATTTTCGGGTTGCCAAAGGCATTGTCTCTTAGGACTAAAAATGTGCAGTCTTCTGCCCTGCAGGGCCACTCCTAGGACCCTGCACCCCCAAAACGTGTAGGGGTGACAGGCGTCCTGCTGGACAGACAGGCAGTCTGTGTGCTGACGGGATGTGTGGCCATCTTGTCTGACATGGCAGAAACTGAAGGAGAGCTGAGCCCAACAGGAAATATTGGATTAACAGTTTCATAACCACAGTGGGGGATGTTGCCCTTCTGATAAAGAGCATGGGCTCTCCCGTGTTCAGTTATGTTGTTCGAGAAGAAAAGCAGTTTGGCAGCTGGAGCCGGGAGGGGGCCTGTGCGCGTCCTGGCTCTGCTGGGACACCCCTCCTCCAGCCCCCAGGCCCCCTCATGCTTGCAGGTCATGTCTGTGCTCAGGACGGTGGGAGTCAGGAGTGTGAGGAGGCAGGGTGGCGTCCGTGCTCACAGAGACTGCAGAGCTGGCTTCCTCACTGGCCTGGCAGCATTTCAGAGGACAGCGCCACCGGTTACTGGTCCCTGGGGGGCAGTGGTGGGCACCCCTCCTGAGGCATGGGTGCGGGCATGCAGCGGGCACAGGGAGCCTTTGTTGCCATGGACGCCGAGGTTGGGGTTTGTTGCTGCCAGCCTAGCCTCGGCTGGCCACGGGGGTGCCTGTGGTCTGTGACCCTCCGAGCATGGGAGGAGGTGGGGGAGCCATGCTCCAGCTCAGCTCAGTTTCGGGGTCAAGGCAGTTTGCAAGGTGGCAAAGACGGGGTCAGGGCACTGAGCTGACGGGAGGGGCGCCTGTGCTCTCTCAGCCTGTGAAGGTCCGTGATGGGACCTCCAAATTACATGGCCACCAAAATGTCAGTGGTGGTTTTCTATCTATTTTTCTGTAGTGATAGGTTTTCCCCAGCAAATGCAAACTGCTCATTGAGTGGGAGGAAACCATCGGGCTGCTCCACTGTGGGGGCTGACGCAGGGCTGCATTCGCTGTGTGAATGGGTGGCGTGAGGAGCCATGCGGGATGGGCTGGGGCACTTGGCTGTGGGCAGGCGCCGGGCAGCTCAGGTCCCTGCAGTGGTCCCCACAGCAGAGCCTCCTTGGGGCCAGGACCGTCATGTGAGGCCACACAGAAGCTCAGTGTCCTTGTGGTGGGGCCGCTGAGCAGCTCTACTGGGCTATGATTCCACGCGCAGAAGCGGCGGTTTATTAAAATGGACACTGCATCATTTACAGAGCTCAGGAGTTCACCAGAGCTTTGCGCCTTGTGGCTCATCTGGGGACTGTCCCGTGGGGGTGACACGTGGCACCTCCTCTGACCCTGTCCGAACCCTGGTGCTGACCTGAGGTGGGGGAGCCCCTGCCCCCCGGAACTTGCTTCTCCGTGTCCTCCCTGGGCAGGTGCCTGCTGCTCAGCCGCGGCGCCTGGTCACCTGTGGGTGTCCGTGGTTTGGGAACTGAGTTGTCTGTCCCTGGGGATTCATATGGGGGTCAAACCTGCAGTCTCCACGTGTCGCTCGCGTGTCTGGGCAGGGTTCCCCGAGGGCACAGGCGTGATGCTGCTGCTCTTGGCTCCGGGCACTGCCCCCGAGCCTGGCCCACATCTGGTGCTGAGGACATGCTAGGGGCTTGCCTCCGGACACCAGCGCTGAGGGGCAGGGGCAGGAAGGCTGGTGTTGGCAGCGCTGGGCTCAGGTGCGACAGGGTGGGTGCTGGGATGGGCCCTTTGGGGAAATGACATTGTGCTCATCCTTTCTCTTCCTAGTGTGCATTTTAATAGAAAACTTGGCCCTTTCCAAAATGCCCTTCAGAGGTGACGCCGTGATCGGTAAGTGCATCTCTTCTCCAGTGACTCACATTGTGGCATTTTCGTCAGAACTACTTCAGCTTGAAAAGTGAAGACCAACTGTTAGGGTGGATGGTAAATTCCATCCTGTTAGAATCTGTTTTGAAGTGGCTGTTAAGAACCCACTGTAAACAGGGAGCATCCCCCACACTCTCCCCACAGAAGCAGAGATTCTCCCTTCTCTTCCAAGGGCTCAGCCTCCTTCCTCAGGGCTCCCGATGGGGGCTCTGCCTGTCACGGCTGTGCCCAGCACCAGGCATTCTCAGCCGCTCCTCTCCCATCTGGACGGTGCCAGCCCGAGGGGCAGGCTCTCGCAGGGCGAGAGGAGGGCCAGCAGCCGCCTCGGCTCTTCCAGAGTTGGCAGTCAGGCCCCGGCGCTGGTCTGGAGCGTCTCCAGGCTCTGACGTTCGTGGCCGCTGGCCACGGAGAGGCAGTGAGAGGAGCCGTGGGGTCGCTGCCCCTGCTGGGCGGCGCTGGCTGTTTGCCCTACAGCCTCAGAAGTTCTGTAACCTGAGGAAAAAGAAAAAAAAATGAGTTAGTGTTTGTTTCCAGGTAGTAGATCTAGTTGAATTTTGTGTTTGGTTTTTGTTGGTGGGGGGATTGTTCAGGGAAGAAGTACAAAGACGACTTGAGGCCTGCAGGTGTAACAGAACGAAAACTTGCCCGTCGTGACAGTTTTCACATTTCAACAGCAGGAAGAGGAGTTTACCCCTATAGGTGGAGAGGCAAAGGCCTTCAGAATTTCATTCGACCTGGAGAATGTGTACCTCAGATTTCCTGCAGGTTCCTCTCAAAGGTCACCATCTGCTTTGACGTGAGAGATAGAAGATCTGTGTGGTGTTGTGTCTAATTTAATACAAATGTTCTTTACCAGCTGAATGAATTTGTTTCTTTGACAGATGGTTGGCAGTGGCTGATAAACGACACCTTGAGAAACCTCCACCTCATCTCAAGTCACTCTCGACAACATATAAAGGTGTGGGGAGCAAGGGCTCTCTGGCTTTTGCACTGTGTATAAATATTTGAGTGTTTCAAACGTCTGTGTGCATTGTGAGTCCCTTTTGTAGACCAACATGATTGATAATGCCAGTAACTCTATTTGGAATTCTGAATGATACTGGTTATGTATATGATCAGGACAACTAATGCAGCCGTCATTGACCAGAATATTTAAATTTTTTATTATTGTTTCTTATGAATTATGTTTGCCTTCTAAACGTGTTCCCTACGGAGTTGTAGAATTTAGGGTTGGAGGCTCCTGTTGTGATGCTCACGTGCGGATGAGCAAACTGCTAGAATCGTGACAGCATGTCAGTGTCGGTCACGCCAAGTGAGCAAGAGCGCGTGTGTCCCCATGCCTGTGGCCTCCACTGTCCTGCCTCAGGACAAGTGACCTTTGGACTAGCGGATTTGCAACCCCTGCCCCCGCGCAGAGATAACAGCCTTGGGATTATAATGACGAGGCTTTGATGCAGGGGATGAAGGAGTGGAAGCACATATTGGTCTTTCTTACAGCTCTCCAGCCTCCTGTGCCTCAGCTTTTCTGTTGGGTGAATAGAACGTATCTTCAGTCCTCATCCCTTTTTTTACAAGTGGCCTTATCGTTCTGTAGAATCCAGGTACCGTTTTACCAGCTGAATCTGAGATCTTCATGATCAGTGTCAGAAGTCCTTTTAAAAACACACCCGTAGTTCATTCACACCAGTCGTGAATTTGTATGAGGACACCCCTCCCCCAGCACCTCTGCTGGCGCTCCCTGACCTGAAGGAGCCCTGGGAAAAACTGGGCTTCCCTGGTAGCTCAGCTGGTGAAGAATCCACCTGGGCTACAGGAGCCCCTGGGTCGGGAAGATCCCCTGGAGAAGGGAACTACCCCCTGGCCTGGAGAACTCCATAGACTGTATAGTCCATCAGGTCGCAAAGAGTCAGACATGACCAAGCAACTTTCACTTGGGAAGAACACACGATCCCAGCATCTGCCCCGTGCGGTCGTGACCCTGGAGAAAGGCTTAGGTGAGTCACTGTGGAGGCGACAGGAGGGGCCGGGACCTCTGTGTGGTGTGAACGCCATTCCTGCGCTTTGTCCCCTGAGGTGCCCGGCCTTGGGTCAGTCAGCCCTTCCTCCTGTTCCCAGCACTCCTGGGACCGCAGCTCCACTCCACACTGGGCCTCTCCGTGGCTCACCCGAGGGGCCTTGCCATGCTGCTGCTGGTGTTTAACACACTTTTCCATCATCGTTTCAGCTGGGAAAGCATAAAATGCCACATTTCATTATTGCCTTTAACATGGAAAGACGTGAAATTTGCACTGTATGGAGGAAATAACTTTTGTATCCAGTGTATTAGTTGCAGTGAATATTAAACTATGGCCACATCTGACTGACGATGATGACTGTCTAGCAGACATACCAGAAAGGATGATGTCATTCAGCTTCTGGGTCTTTCAGGCCAAGTCACTGGCCTGACCGCAGGGCCACCTGGCTGCTCCCTGACCAGAGCCTGCAGCTCACTCACGTCTCTTCCGTTTCAGGAGGCGGCTGTGTCGGCCCTGGCCGCCCTCTGCAGCGAGTACCACGCCCGGGAACCTGGGGAGGCAGAGGCCACCGCACAGGGTGAGTGGGTGTCTGCACTCAGCCCTGCATCCAGCGGGGCTGGGGGTGGGTGGTTGTGGGGTACCTGCCCCTCCTGCTGTAGTGTGGACGGGCCTGGTGGGTAGAGAGAGTGGGCGTCAGGCCGTGCCTATCCTCACCTGGAGCCAGATTTCTCTGAGACCATGTGGGGTTCACTTCCCTGGATGTTACCACTTTACTGTAGAATCAACTCTTACTTCAGCGGTGTTTCTTAAGTTACGTTTTTAAGTCCACTTTGCCCTGTTTTGGACTCTGGAGGCTCCCGGCGCCGTGCGGAGCTCCGTGTGTGTCTCTGGGAGGACCTCTCTGCTGTCCTAACCCCTGGTCTTCCTCGGGGCCCAGCCTTCATTGTCAGGGACTCTCGTTTGCACTCGCTCCCCAGGCTGTGAGCTCAGAGTCGTCCGCTTCTGCGGCCTTCCCACGACCTCCCGGTTTCACGCGTTTTCCTTGGGGTCTGTTCATTCAGTGATCACGCCATAGACTTGTATTTCGTGGTTAAGTGCGTGTAGAGTGACCCGCAGTGCCTCTCTGGCGCGTGCCCTCCATGTGCTGCTGTCTTCTTTTCCTGGAGCAGCGTTGGTGCAGCTGTCTTGTTGCATGTCCTCGCATCAGTTTTCCAGAACCAAACTCGAAGCTGAAGTTTATCTGACATATCACATGGTCCTGTTTGTAGGGTCTAGTTCAGGAGTGTTAGTTTCACATTAAAAAACTTTGTATTTACATGTTATGTGGCCCTGTAGCTTTCCTCTGTATCATATTACAGACTATTTGTTACAGTTACTTCAAAAATATATGAAATATTTCAAAAATTATTTTAAGTTTGGAAGAATCATGAGTTATTTTTCAGTCGCTAGGTCTTGTTTGACTTTGCGACCCCATAGAGTGCAGCATGCCAGGCTTCCCTGTCCTTTATAGACCGCAGCTCCACTCCACACTGGGCCTCTCCGTGGCTCACCCGAGGGGCCTTGCCATGCTGCTGCTGGTGTTTAACACACTTTTCCATCATCGTTTCAGCTGGGAAAGCATAAAATGCCACATTTCATTATTGCCTTTAACATGGAAAGACGTGAAATTTGCACTGTATGGAGGAAATAACTTTTGTATCCAGTGTATTAGTTGCAGTGAATATTAAACTATGGCCACATCTGACTGACGATGATGACTGTCTAGCAGACATACCAGAAAGGATGATGTCATTCAGCTTCTGGGTCTTTCAGGCCAAGTCACTGGCCTGACCGCAGGGCCACCTGGCTGCTCCCTGACCAGAGCCTGCAGCTCACTCACGTCTCTTCCGTTTCAGGAGGCGGCTGTGTCGGCCCTGGCCGCCCTCTGCAGCGAGTACCACGCCCGGGAACCTGGGGAGGCAGAGGCCACCGCACAGGGTGAGTGGGTGTCTGCACTCAGCCCTGCATCCAGCGGGGCTGGGGGTGGGTGGTTGTGGGGTACCTGCCCCTCCTGCTGTAGTGTGGACGGGCCTGGTGGGTAGAGAGAGTGGGCGTCAGGCCGTGCCTATCCTCACCTGGAGCCAGATTTCTCTGAGACCATGTGGGGTTCACTTCCCTGGATGTTACCACTTTACTGTAGAATCAACTCTTACTTCAGCGGTGTTTCTTAAGTTACGTTTTTAAGTCCACTTTGCCCTGTTTTGGACTCTGGAGGCTCCCGGCGCCGTGCGGAGCTCCGTGTGTGTCTCTGGGAGGACCTCTCTGCTGTCCTAACCCCTGGTCTTCCTCGGGGCCCAGCCTTCATTGTCAGGGACTCTCGTTTGCACTCGCTCCCCAGGCTGTGAGCTCAGAGTCGTCCGCTTCTGCGGCCTTCCCACGACCTCCCGGTTTCACGCGTTTTCCTTGGGGTCTGTTCATTCAGTGATCACGCCATAGACTTGTATTTCGTGGTTAAGTGCGTGTAGAGTGACCCGCAGTGCCTCTCTGGCGCGTGCCCTCCATGTGCTGCTGTCTTCTTTTCCTGTGAGCAGCGTTGGTGCAGCTGTCTTGTTGCATGTCCTCGCATCAGTTTTCCAGAACCAAACTCGAAGCTGAAGTTTATCTGACATATCACATGGTCCTGTTTGTAGGGTCTAGTTCAGGAGTGTTAGTTTCACATTAAAAAACTTTGTATTTACATGTTATGTGGCCCTGTAGCTTTCCTCTGTATCATATTACAGACTATTTGTTACAGTTACTTCAAAAATATATGAAATATTTCAAAAATTATTTTAAGTTTGGAAGAATCATGAGTTATTTTTCAGTCGCTAGGTCTTGTTTGACTTTGCGACCCCATAGAGTGCAGCATGCCAGGCTTCCCTGTCCTTTATTATCTCTCATGAGTGTATTCAAACTCATGTCCATTGATTTAGTGATGCCATCCAACCATCTCACTGGCACCCCACTCCAGTACTCTTGCCTGGAAAATCCCATGGACAGAGGAGCCTGGTAGACTGCAGTCCATGGGGTCGCTAAGAGTCCGACATGACTGAGTGACTTCACTTTCAGTTCTCACTTTCATGCATTGGAGAAGGAAATGGCAACCCACTCCAGTGTTCTTGCCTGGAGAATCCCAGGGACAGGGGAGCCTGGTGGGGGTAACCTATATGGGGTCACACAGAGTTGGACACAACTGAGGTGACTTAGCAGCAGCCAGCCATCTCAATTTCTGTCACCCCATTCTCCTCCTGCCTTCAATCTTTCCCAGGATCAGAGTCTTTTCCAGTGAGTTGACTCTTCGCATCAGGTGGCCAGAGTATTGGAACTTCAGCTTTAGCATAAATTCTTCCAATGAATATTCAGGGTTGATTGCCTTTAGGATCGACTGATTTGATTTCCTTGCTGTCCAAGGGACTCTCGAATCTTCTCCAGCACCGCAGTTCAAAAGCATCAGTTCTTGGGTGCTCAGCTTTCTTTATGGTCCAGCTCTCAATCCATAGATGACTACTGGAAAAACCACAGCTCTGACTCTACAGCCCTTTGTCAGCAAAGTGATGTTTCTGTTTTTTTAATATACCGTCTAGGTTTATCATAGCTTTTCTTCCAAAGAGCAAGTGTCTTTTAATTTCATGGCCGAAGTCACTGTCCGAAGTGGTTTTTGGAGTCCAAGTAAAGGAAGTCTGTCACTGTTTCCATTTATTCCCCATCTATTTGCCGTGAAGTGATGGACTCAGATGCCACGATCTTAGTTTTTCACTCTCATCTTTAACCTTCATCGAGAGGGTCTTTAGTTCTTCACTTTCTGCCATTTGCATATCTGGGGTTGTTGACATTTCTCCCTGCTATCTTGATTCCAGCTTGTAATTCATTCAGCACAGCATTTCACATGATATACGCTGCATGTACGTTAAATAAGCAGGGCAGCTGTATACAACCTGACATACTCCTCTCCCAGCTTTGTACCAGTCTATTCCGTGTCCAGTTCTGACTGTGGCTTCTTCACCTGCATACAGGTTTCTCAGGCAGGTAAGGTGATCTGGTTTTCTCATCTCTTTAAGAATTTTCTGCAGTTTGTTGTGATCCACATAGTAAAAGGCTTTAGCGTAATGAAACAGATGTTTTTCTGTAATTCCCTTGCTTTTTCTATGATCCAGTGGATGTTGACAATTTGATCTCTGGTTCTGCTGCCTTTTTAAAAACCAACTCGTACATCATGGATGCAGCAGTCTAAATCTACTTTTTGTGAATTTTTTCAAAAGTTAGGAAATACTTTGTCACTTGATCTTCTGATAGACTTTCTAAATCAGTGACGTTATACTGTGTCCTTGATCCTTACGCAATTTTACCTAAAGAGCTAGCACAGTTGTCCTCTGTATCCGCAGATCCCACATCTAGAAAGAGGCTTTTCGTGTTTCAGCTGAAGTGTGTTATTGTAAGTTCCGCCAAAGATGTCATTTTAGCGTCCGTGCAAGTGGAATTCCAGTTTTTTCTCCTGCCCTAATATATGAGGATCTAGGTTTTCAGGTTCACGTTACAGAAGCCTCGCTGCGTTGACGTGTAAGCAGTGATAGCTCGAACCTCTTCGGTCGTGGTAGGTGCAGAGCCAGGGCGTCTGGCCTTCCTCGACTTCGGAGCAGCCTTTCCAGAGAACAGAGCTGGATTTTCCACTTTGCTTCCTTGAATTCTTGAATAGCCACAGGGCCCCCTTTCCTGTGAAAGTCAAAGTCACTCAGTCCGTGTGACTCTTTGCGACCCCATGGACTGTATAATCCATGGAATTCTCCAGGCCATAATTCTGGAGTGGGTAGGTAGCCTTTCCCTTCTCCAGGAGGTCTTCCCAACCCGGGGATTGAGCCCAGGTCTCCCACATTGTAGGTGGATTCTTGACCAGCCAAGCCACAGGGGAGGCCCACCTTCCCTGTGGCTCCCTGTCGGGCCTCTGTTTCAGTTGCTCCCCAGTCCCCGTGACTGGCCTCTCCCGTGTGGGGTGGTCCGCCTTCCAGCCCTCAGCCTGCCTGGCTGCACTGCCCGTTTCTGCCCGGCCGGCCGTGGGCATCCTGTGCGGAGCGGCCTGCACCCCTGCTGTGCCTGAGCCCCTGGCCCTGCGGGTCCCACTTGGGCCCACATTTGCTCTCCGTCTCTGAGGAAGTAGCCTCATCTTCTGGGAAAGCATTTGTGTTCTTAGTGAATAAAAAACGGAAGTTTGACCGTGCTGACTACTGGTAAAACTGTTGGCTTTATTTTCTCAAGAGTGAAATTGTGTCTTAAAATTGCTTATGAAAATCTTAAAACCACCTACTGAAGACCTCTTTTCTTCAGGCTGGCTGATTGACGCTGCTTTGAAAGCACGTCTGCTCTAGGAGTCTGAGCCGCCCTCCCTTCTCCCTTGGCGCTGTCGCTCACCTTCTGGACTGTACTGGAGGCCTGAGTCTTGTGGATAATGGACAACAGTGGTCACGCTCTGGTCCCTTCTTTTCAGAGGAGCTGGTGAAGCTGTATCTCGCAGAACTCCAGAGCCCCGAGGAGATGACTCGCTTGGCTGTGCCCTGGCCTTGGGCGCCCTGCCGGCCTTCTTCCTGAAGGGCCGGCTCCAGCAGGTGAGGCTGGCCTAGCATGGCAGGGGTCGTGTGGGACTGGACCCACGAGCGGGGTATGTAGGCCAACGGGATTCCTGCAGACCAGCATGTGCATCTGTAAGAAAGGAGAGGGGACACCTAGGGCAGTGAGTGCTCTTTGAGATCCTGGTGAGCAGTCTAGCCTGAGGAGACTCGAGGGAGCTGTCCTTGGCTGAGGAGGGTGCCTCGGCCTCCGTGGAAACACTCCTGGCCTTTCCTTGCCTGTGCCATGCCATCCAGCCTTTTCTGCATGAGGAGCAAATGTTTCTGGCCGTGTCTGGGAAGGCTGCCCCCGTGGCCACATGAAGGGTCCCAGGCCTCCCACCCCAGAACTCCTCTGTGGGGAGGTGCTCTGGCATGGCCGGGGGGCAAGGTTCTGCTTGCCCATGAGCTCCATGGTCCTCGGCCTGTCTCCTTTCAGGGTGCTCCATCAGCTGCCCTCATACCCTGACTCAGCTCCTGAGCTCCCTGGGAGAGTGCGTGCCAGAGTCAGACCCAGGAGACCCTGCCAGCCTCAGCCCACCCGACTCTTGCCCTTAATGCTCCCCTTTCCCTCGACTCAAACATGAGTCAGGGTCCTAGCCACCCATCTCCCAGGGGTCACTGTGGCCAGGTGCCTGGCACACACGTGCCCCTCACCTGTGTTGCCTTCCCCTGCCCCTGACGCCTTGGGATCCAAGGCACCAGACCAACTGAGGTATCAAGGTGGGGAACAGACCATCCAGACCCTGCCTAGGGGCTTTTCTGTTTGAAACATCTGGCATTTAGAACGGAACTGTCACTTCCAGAAGTAACTGGTGAAGCTGTGCGCAGCTGGGCACTTTCGTGTGCGAGGCTCCAGCTCCAAGCAGGGAGCGGGAGGGAATGGCTGGCCTTGGCTGCAGGGTCTTGCCCTGGAGGAGGCAGACCAGCAGAGATTGCCTGAGGGCCAGTGATGGGGGCGGGGTAGGCGGGTAGTTAGGAGCCGGCCGTGGGAAGGGCTGGAGGCACCCCTGCCCCGCTCGGGGCTCTGTGCTCTCCAGGCATGTGGTCTGCCCGGGCAGGCCGTCAGCCGTGCTGTGCTGTGCTCTGGGCACAGGCTGCCAGGCCAGGTCTCCACCTGCACGCACGGTACGTGCATCCTCAGGCTAGCAGCGCTGCCTTTGCTCTTCAGGTTCTCGCAGGCCTGAGGGCCGTCACCCACATTTCTTCCAAGGACATGAGCTTTGCTGAGGCCAGGCGGGATGCCTTGAAGGCCATCTCTAGGTGAGCCCTGATGGTTTTTCTCTCCAAAATCACTGTTCTTGCAAAAGCCAGCTACCGAGCACGAAGGGATGTTCACAGCAGTTCGTGTGAGAAGCCCTTTGTCAGGGGCTGAGTCTACTTTAAGGCAAACATTTTTATTTTCTAGTTTCTTTTTTCAGAGGACTGCTCGAGAACATGTCAATTCATAGAGGATCATTATGGTTTTGTCAGAATGAATAATGAAACCCATAGTGCTCTGACCTCTGTGTTTTGGGAGCAGTGGGCCTGCCCAGGGACTGGGGCTGTTCTCTGCTCATGACCGTGGCCCCCAGGTTGCCTGTGTGGAGGGAATGCTGACGTTAGCCACACACAGGCATGCTGGGAGGGGCTGCCCTTTCTCTAGAGTGCCTTCTGTGGGGTGGCAGGGTAGGAGGGACCAGCCACAGACGGCCCCCGGTGCACCCTGAAACTGAAGACGCTAGGAGCGTGGCTTGGAGAAGCGTGTCATTCGGCACTGCGTCAGTGCAGGAGCATTGCCGAGTCTGCTTCTGAGGTTCTGGGTCTGTTCCGAGGGTATCCTGTCAGGAAAGACACATCCAGCCAAAACGATGAGGACGGCAGGGGAGCTTGCACGGGATTCTCAGACGTTAGCTGGGTTTCACACGTTTTTAATTTTAGGATTTGCCAGACTGTCGGTGTGCGGGCAGAAGGGCCTCCGGATGAAGCTGTGTGCAGAGAGAATGTCTCCCAGATTTACTGCACGCTGCTGGACTGTCTGAAGGATTACACCACCGACAGCCGTGGGGACGTGGGCGCATGGTGAGGTGCTCGCGCTGGCCTCGTCCCCGGCTCTTCTCATGAGTGTCCCGCCAAGGCCAGAGGTGGTCCATGTCGCTGCTCTGACCCCAGCTGGGCCCTTGATTGCCAGGGCGGTGTGGGCGATGGTGCTCTACCTGCAGCCGGGGTTCACGTGTCTGCCCAGGACACGGGGCCCCTCTTCCTGGCTCTTTGTGTACCGTGCCGCTCTCTAGCGGATCCTGGACACTGAGGACGCTGGCTCTGCTTCGCCCTTCCAGAGGGCGCTGATGGCTCTGCGGCGGGCCGCGGGCCTGCCTTGAATGCAGAGCCGGGGTCTGCATCTCGCCCGTGTCGGTGGCTGCTCAGGGCCTGTTCTTCTGACTGTGTGATGGCGCCTGCTGCCTCCTGAGTGGTGCTCACTCCTTGGCGGGAGGGTGGGTGCCCCCGGCATGTAGTCCCTGCTGACCCTGGTGATGTGGGGCCGTGTTTGTGGTTCCCATTGCCCAGCTGGACTGAGTGCTCTTTGTCCCAAGTCTGAAATGGTGCTCTCACTCTGGAGTTAGACCAGCAAACAGGAGCTATTCTACATACATTTATCCCTCAAAAAGCCTTTAAAAGTGTTTTTGGCAGGAGAAAAAAACCGACTTTGTAGAGTGGGTATGTTGTGTGCTTGAAGGTTCATGGGGAGACCAGTGCTATTTCTGTGTGTGCACTTGTGGGAGAGTTTTCTGGGTGCTGGCCATTTGTCTTCAGGTGTCAGACAGGCGTTTCCGAGGTAATGTGTGAGAGAAGCATTCTCAGATCGTGCTCTCCTTGGTCAAGCAGAACCGGGTGGGGGGGTGCCTCTGGTCCCTCCTTGACCCTCCAAGAACCTGGATGCAGGAGTCCCGGGACCTGGTCACAGTGCGGTCGTCCTCGATCCTGGGGTTGAGCCTGGTGCTGCCATGGCACACGTTGGCTGGGTATGCAGTGGGGCTGCGTGTTGCTGTTACTTCGAGGCCCCACCAGAGCTTGACCTGCCCTCCTGTTGCGGGGCCGTGGGGCAGGGAGGTGCCTGTCTCTTATACACATCTAGATGTGTATAAGAGACAGCCTACGTGCTTCTTGTCCCGGGTTGAGGGCGCCTGAGCCTGGCCCTGCTGAGTGGCTGGTGGTCACATAGCGCCTGGGGCAGTAGGCCGGCTCCTCAACCCCTCCTTGTCTCTGCAGGGTCCGTGAGGCCGCCATGACCAGTCTGATGGACCTGACTCTCCTGCTGGGTCGGAACCAGCCAGAGCTGATCGAGGCCCCCCTGTGAGTCACTTGTCCCCGTGTGGGGAGAGGGGCGGCCCGGGCCCTCCCTCCCGACACCAGGGCCCCTGCCCCTGGCTCGGCCTCTCTCGGGGTTCAGGCCTGTGGAGGACAGCCAGCTCCTGACCTCAGGGCCCCTGAGCCCACGCCTGCTGCCGCTGGGGACTGGCCATCTTGTCCTCTGTTGGTGCCCTGGACACTGGGCTGCCTCTGGGCACCTTGCCAGCCCGGGGTCACCGTGCCCCCGCCATTGCTCGTTGTTGGAGCCCCTGAGGAGACCCGGGCTGGCTTCCCCAGCAGCCCCCGCCCAGTCCCTCTGGCTGCAGGCGCCCCTTCCTCCATGTCTTCCCCCTCCTGGAGCCCATGGTCACATCAGGCCCGTGGCTTCCACTCCAGACCTCCCGCGTGAGCTTCTGAAGTCAGGTCCCGTCCCGCCTGCCGCTGGGTTGGCCCAGGTGCCCGCTCGGCTCCAGACGAGCTAACCCTGTGCCCTGGTCTGCAGCTGCCAGCGGCTCATGTGCTGCTTGGCCCAGCAGGCGAGCGAGAAGATCGACCGGTTCCGTGCGCATGCGGCTCGCGTGTTCCTGGCGCTGCTTCACGCTGACAGCCCCGCCATCCCCCACGTGCCTGCCCGGCTGGAGCTGGAGAGGCTCTTCCCCAGGTACTGGGCCCCGCTCTGGGGTGGGGGCAGCCCTGCTCGCCGCGGGGCAGCCCCTCCAGCTCGCGCCCCTGTCTTGCAGGGCCGCCGTGGCCTCCGTGAACTGGGGCGCGCCCGCCCAGGCCTTCCCGCGCATGGCCCGCCTCCTGGGGCTGCCTGCCTACCGCTACCACGTGCTGCTGGGGCTGGCCGTGTCTGTGGGCGGCCTGACCGAGTCCACGGTGAGCAGGCACCGGGGTGGGCGTCCCCGTGAGGGAGCGCCGCCTCCTTCCTTCCTTCAGGACCCTCTGCTGGGGGTGGGGCGGGGTGGTCCCCTGTCCTGACGGCACATGAGGCAGGAGCCAGCGGCCGGCTCCCTGGCCTTTGTTCGGGTCTGGATTCGTGCCCCTGTGCAGTGAGGGCCGCGTGGTTCCCCGTCAGTCTCTCCGGGTTCCCGGTCCTGCTTGTGTTTTGTTGGTTCGTTGTCTGTCCTGTTCGGTTGTCGCCCCTGTGTGACTGCCCCCCACCCCTCCCTTGGCCCTGATTCAGTGGATTCGTGGTTTCGTCACTTCTGAAAGGTGTCTGCCCTCCTCATCGCTGCTCGCTGTCCGTCCCTCCGCCTTCATGCTTCTCCGGTGACTCCACCTCTGCGGTTCTGTGTAGCCTCCTTGTCCCCTCCCACTGCCGGACAGGCTGTCACTGAGGTTCAGCCCTCAGCTGTGTCTGACTCTGTGACCCCCGCGGACTGTAGCACGCTAGGCTCCCCTGTCCTTCACTGTCTGCTGGAGCTTGCTCAAACTCAGGAATGTCCGGTGTTTCAGTAATTGTATATTTCATTACCAAACATTGTTTGACCTGTGCTTTTTCCTTGCACATCCATCTCGTGATTGCATTTTTCTGTAACAGTCATTGCCCACTGTCGTCCTGCACTATTTCACGAGCCGGTGTCTGCTGTCCGAGGGAGCCCTGCATCTGCTCCCTCGCTCTGCTGACTGCTCCCTGAGGACTCGCCTGTGGGGTGTTGGTTGTGTGATGGGGTTTGGTGTTATCCCGAGGGGCGCGCCTTCGCTTTTGCTCCCCAGCAGCGGTGGTCGCCCAGATGCCAGGCATCTGAGTGGTGCTTCTTAGAAATGCAGTGACAGGGTGTGAGGGCTCGGGCTGCCCCCAGAACTGTTTCCCTGATATGGGTGTCTACACGCCCACGACGGGCTCCTCACGCCCGGCCTGGACAGCCTCTGCCGGATCCCCATGCTGGGTAGCAGATGTTTCAAGTCTGTCACACAGGCAGCCTGGGGAGGGGAGCTGGGAGCAGGGTGGGCTTGTCCCTCTTATGAGAACGCTTCTCTGTGTGGCAGGTCAGGTACTCAACACAGGGCCTCTTTGAGCACATGAAGGAGATTCAGAAGGACCCGGCGGCCCTGGAGGGCTTCGGCGGGGCCCTGCTGCAGGTCTTTGAGGACAACCTGCTGAACGACAGGTGAGCACTGGCGCTGTCGCGGGGCGTCCTCAGATGCCCGGGGTCTCACTGCCCAGCAGGAGTTTGTGGGGAGGTAAGGTGGGCACAGCCAGGCAAGGGCATGACCAAGCACGCGTGCCCGGGTCTGGCCGTCACCTCCCAGGCCCCTCAGAGCCTGCGCTCTGAGCCAGCTGTGTGTGTTGGAAGTAAAATGCCAGGGGCTGTGAGCCCAGGAGGGCTTGTCCGGCCCTGGCCTGGGTGCTTCCTGGTTGTGCCTGCCTGCACGTCATGGCCGCTGTTCCGACACGTGGCTCACGAACAACCGTGACCACCAGGATTGGAAAGCCGCTGGTCTTATCGTTTTCACTGTAGCAAGATGAAGTGGAGTGTAGACCCCAAAGAAGATGGAGTGTAGACCCCAAAGCCCCGACTGCAGACTTGGGGATGTTTTGTGCACCTTCTGAGACGGCTCTGGCCCAGGGCAGCCGGGCACCGGTCACTGTGGCTGGACTGCACACCCCTCACCCAGGCCCTGTTCCTGGGAGCTAGACAGTCTCAACAAATAGGAGCTCGGCCCGGGGCGCACTGCTCCGAGGCGTGGGTGACACTGACGAGACACACGTGAAGAGGGCAGTCTGAGCTTGACTCGTCAGCAACCAGGGACAAGCACACCTGTCGCCCGCAGTTTGCCTCCTGACCCCCTGCCCCCGCCCCCTGCGGCCCCCCAGCCCCAAGGCAGCCAGCGACCTGCTTTCTGTCACTGAGGAATCTGGGGGCCCACATCCTCGCCACGGCTGGCCTGGTCGGCCCTGTCACTTCGGCTGTGTCTCGTTGTGGCTGCGGTTTGCCTCCCCTGCCGACTGAGGGCGCCGGGCCTCTTCTCGGGCGCTCAGTGGCTGTCTGAGGAGCCTCTTCGGTCTGGTTAAATCGGATCTTCTGACCATTTGTTTTTTCACTGGGTGCTTGTTTTTAACGTGCTGCTGGAGTTTGAGGTTTCCTTACACGTGTCGGACGAGTCCTCTGTGAGATGTGATTTGCACGTCTCCTCCCAGTCTCTAGCTTGTCTTCCACACTCCTGACAGTCTCTCTGTTAAGGACAGGCATTTTACACTTTGATAAACTTGTTTGGATCCTTGTTCTTGTATGAATGGGTTTTTTGTGTCGTTATCTAAGAAATTTCTGCCTGACTCAAGGCTCCACGACTGGCTCCTACGTTTTCTCCTAGAAGTTTCATAGTTTGAGTGTCTGTTCAGACCTCGGGTCTGTGTGGGGTTGGTTTCTGTGTGATGCGACTGCAGGTCCAGGTCTGGGTCCCAGTTTTGCCTGTGGACGCCCCGGTGCTCCACGTGTGGGAAAGACTGGCCTTCCCACTGCGTTGCTTTTGCATCAGTCTCAGAAATGGTGGGTGTGCGGCCCAGCTTGGACTCCTATTCCTGGGCGTATTTGCTGTCTCCACACCAGGATCACAGTCTCGATCACTTGAGCTCTGCCACGATTATGTAAGGGCACCTGTGCTAGCTCCCCAGGCCCGTGCTTTCTTCCCGTCGCCGTGTGGGCTTGCCTTCACCCTTGGTGTTTGCACACTAGCCTCGGGACTGGCGTCGTTTCCTGCATGTCCTGCCAGGAGTTTGGCTGGGGTTGAGCTGCTGGCCGTCCAGGGAGGGCCTGCGTGTCAGCAGCACTGAGTTTCCCGCGTGCACGGGTCTGCCCTTCCGCTGTTCTGACACCTGGCGTCTCACACTTGCCTTCCCCCCAGGGTGTCCGTGCCGCTGCTCAAGACGCTGGACCAGATGCTGGCCAATGGGTGCTTCGACGTCTTCACCACCCAGGAGGAGTGAGTGCTCCCTGTGTTCTGTGCTCAGTGCTGCCTCAGTGGCTCAGCCTCAGGCTCACCTTTCAGAGAAACGTTGATCAGATCCAGAGATCAGGCTTCCGGGAGATAGTTTCCTGGTATGTTCAGGGTCAGCTTTTATACACACTCTCAGAGCCACCAAGAACATCAGCTGCTGCCGTGGGGGTTGGGGGCTCCCGCTGTCCATTTGGGACACAGAGCAGGTGGGGCGTCACCCCTGACGGAGGCCTGTAGTCAGCACAGCTGTGGACGGTGGGCTGGATGATGAACGGGGATCGCAGAGGGCCTGTGATGGTCACGGTGCTGGGACCTGGGTCAGGTGAAGAGCCCACCTCAGACAGAGCGGGCACTGGGAGGCCAGTGGGGTGGGCGTGGGGAGCGGATGCGAGCCCACTTCCCTCTCCGCTGGGTTCAGGGCTGCTCAGCTGCTGAGCAGGGAGCATCGCAGCCAGGCACCGGCCTCCCTGTCTGTATCTCTGGCATCTGGGGTTCACTTTCTCCCACTTCTGAGGTCGCTGCTCTCGGTCACTTGACCTCAGAGCTCCCCCGAGGCGGCTGGTGACAGGCGTGGAGGGTCCTGTTTCTGGGGGTTCTTCCACGGCCAGGGCAGCATCCTTGTGCTGAGCAGGGCTCGGGTGCCTCCTTCGGGGCCTCTGGCCTGTAGTTTAAAGAAGGGTGGCACTGGCTTCTGCCCAGGTCCCCTCTGTGTGCCCGCCACATCCCCTCCACAGGCAGGAAGCCGGGCAGTTGCAGGCTCCCCTCCTGTGCCTCAGGCCTCAGTGGTCCCCATCCTTTGCAGCCTGCCGTCCTGTGAGTTCTGTTCACTTTCAGTTCCTCCAGGTGGGACTGGATCTGGTTGGTCCCTGTTGCCCTGTCTTTGCTGAGATTCTCAAGTGCTCTTTTAACATAGAAGGGTTTCTCCTTAATTTGCTGGTGGTGCATCCCAGTGTGTTTGTTACGCCTCCTGTTTGAGCAGTAGCCTGTGCGTGCACCGGCTGTGCCCACGGGCTATGGGATGTGATCCTTGTGTATACTGCATGGCTGTACTTGCTAAGCATTCTGTTTCAGATCGTAACCTCTTTTCCTGCTTTGAAAATTTTTAGACTGAAATGGTAGGAGAAAGCAGCACTCCAGGTTGTCAGGCTCATCTCCAACTGGGGAGGTTCGTGGCTGCTGGTGCTGGAGGGGAGCAGCTTGCCAGCAGATCTCTGTGGGTGTGCGGGCACGAGGAGCTGAGGACTGTGGGCTCCTGGGCAAGCCGCTTGGAGGGCACAGTGGTTCTCGGACAGGAAGGCTGGGTGGAGCAGGTGTGGACCAGAGGCCTGGGAGTCGAGTTGGAAGGCTCTCCTAGCAGGTCAGGATGCTGTAAGAAATAACACAGCCCGGGTGGTTGAACACCAGAAACTCTTTCCTCCCAGTGCTGAAGGTTGGATGTCCAAGTTCAGCAGAGGGACGTGGTCTTCCTGTGTCTTCAAGTGGCAGAGAGACCACCTAGAGACCACGTCTTCTCTTAGCCCACTGATCCCCTATGGGCTCCACGTCAGCCTCCCAAGGCTCCACCTCCTAATGCCCTCGCATTCCAAGTTAGAACTTCAGCATAGTGGACAGGAACATTCGGTTCATAGCAGAAATGTTTGGTTTATGGTGCTTATAGATCTCGTCCAGAGGAGATGGATCATCAAGGCTGGAACTCAGTAGAAAGTCCTCAGTAAACGGGTGGTGTGTGATCTCATGAGGGCACGGATGGGGCAAGTGTAGACAAGTGGCCGGGGTAGGCATGTAGATGAGCAGGGCCTTGGCAGAGACTTAGGGGCGCCCCACTGTTAGGGAGAGGGGAGCAGAGGGGAAGCAGATACACCAGGAAGAAGGCGAGTTGGGGTGCAGCCATGTAGGCTGAGAATAGGAGGGACTTCGGCGTCCAGAACCGGCCTGGGGTCGCGGCTCTGCCGGAGAGGAGCGTGTTCCTCTCACGGGGACCCACGGGTCATGGTCGCCACGGCCTCGTGCTCTCCTTGGTCAAGCAGAACCGGGTGGGGGGGTGCCTCTGGTCCCTCCTTGACCCTCCAAGAACCTGGATGCAGGAGTCCCGGGACCTGGTCACAGTGCGGTCGTCCTCGATCCTGGGGTTGAGCCTGGTGCTGCCATGGCACACGTTGGCTGGGTATGCAGTGGGGCTGCGTGTTGCTGTTACTTCGAGGCCCCACCAGAGCTTGACCTGCCCTCCTGTTGCGGGGCCGTGGGGCAGGGAGGTGTGTGGGGAGGTGGTTTGTCGAGTGCACAGGACAGTGGGGCTCTGTCCCCTGCTGTGTGCCCTGGTGTGCAGCCCCAGGGTGAGTTGTCTTTGGGGGCCGCCATCAGCAGATGCTCCCCAGAAGCCCACCCCAGGTCCTGTGCTTTCCTTTCAGTCACCCCTTCTGTGTGAAGCTGCTTGCGCTTTGTAAGGAAGAGATCAAGAAATCCAAAGACGTCCAGAAACTGCGGTCCAGCATCGCGGTGTGAGTTCCAAGAAACTTATTAAGGCGGGAAGGGGATAGGCCGGCCCAGCAGCTGAGAGTACAGGGTTGGGGATGTTAGTTCTGATGCTCCCGTGTTCCTCGCGGAGCCGAGGGGCCCTGCCACACCCTGCCCACCCTTGGGCCAGCCTCCTAGATAGGTCAGTGGGCACTGGGTCAGGGAGCCTTGTCATAGAACAAGACTCGATCCCCTGACAGTGGAGGTATGGATTCCCCCACCGACAGAGAGAGTGGATGTTGAACCTGGGCTGCCTCCCTGCAGGGAGATGGCCCTGAGGTCTGGGGGGGCCCCTCTTGCCCCCGGGAAGTGGAGGTGTGGGGCGTCCTGGGTTGCTCATGGGAGTGTGGGGTCCCCGCAGGTTCTGTGGGCTGGTGCAGTTCCCCGGAGACGTGAGGAGGAAGGTCCTCCTGCAGCTCTTCCTCCTGCTCTGCCACCCCTTCCCCGTGGTGAGTGTCTGAGCCCTGGGTCCCGGCCCCCACGTCAGTGCCAGGGGCTGAGACTTCCTGATGTTGGCGCCAGCAGCCCTCAGTGGAGGGCGGGTCTCATCACGGTGGGCGGGGCGTCCTGTGCCTGGTGGATGCAGCAGCTGCCGTGTGATGGTTGAGCTTGGCCCCTGCCCCTGGGGGCGGGTCCTGATGTTCCCCTGGAGCCCCAGGCAATGGGCCCCGGTGCCAGGGAAATGCCCATCCTCGGGGGGACCTCTTCCCCCTGGGATCCTGGCCGCAAGTGTGCCTGGGTGCCCCGCCGAGAATGGGCGTTCGCCTATCAGTGTCCCGTGGGCTCTGGTTCAGGGGCTCCTGGAAGGCCCAAGCTGAGTGGCTTTACCCCAACCTGGGGCAACACCTACCCCACAGCCCCCACCCCAGAGTCAGGTTGCTAGGCAGTCTTCTCTTCCTTTGGCAGAAGAGATACCCCAATGTGACATCTTCCTAGTGGGGCCACTGGATGCCCCTTTCCCTGTGATCAGAAATGCAGGTTCCAGGCCCTGAGCTGCTGGCCAGGACCCCCGGGGGTGGGCCTGGGGGTTCTGAGGGCACCTGTTCCATGAAGTAAGTCCCCACCAGGCACAGCTAGACAAGAAAATGGGTGAGAGGACTGCTCTGATCAGGGCCAGGATTTAATACAGCATTTCAGTGAGGACATGTCGGAAGCTGTGTGGCCTCTTCCTGATAAGGGCCACTGAGGGGGAAGGGGCGCCCATGGCGGTTGTGGCCACGGATCCTGACTGGGGTCTGAGGTCAGCTCCTCTTAGCTGTCTGCCCAGCCAGCCTTTCCTGGTTTCCCAGGACCCTGAGCCCTCGGGAGCTGCCTGGGCCCCGTCCCTGCTCCCAGGCAGGGTCCTGTCAGCTCTGGTCTCGGTCCCCCCAGATCCGGAAGCACACGGCCAGCCAGGTGTATGAGATGGTGCTGACCTACGACGTGGTGCCTGCCGCAGTCCTGGACGAGGTCATGGCCGTGCTCAGCAGCACGGCCTGGTGAGTGGGCCGCCCTCCTCCCGGGAGCGCAGCGCCTCAGTGAGTGGGACCCCCGGAGCGTGTCGCAGTCTCTCCCAAAACTCTCGGGAGGTTAGAGGAAAAAGGGGCTCCCGCCCTCAGCTCAGCTCCGGGTCATGAGGCGGCAGTGGTGTCTGGCCGACCCCTCCTCACCCACGTGTCTGCGTTTCTGTCACACAGGCTCACTTCCTCCCACCCAAGAGGATGAGGGAGGAGAGGGTGCCTCCTGGGGTGTTTAGCTTGGAAGATCTTCGAAGTGAAATTATTTTTTCCCAAATACCATTTTTTTTAAGTGAAAAGTTGGGTTGTTGTGAGCACTGATTGGTTAGAGGCTAAGTTACTGTTTTTCTGCGGCCACTTTTCCACTGACCGTCTCATGGCTCTGGGCGCCCTTTCTGCAGTTTATTGGGGTTGAAATCGCTTGAGAACGGCAGCTCCTGCCCCCTGAGCTATGGCGTCAGAAGTGCAGGGAGGCATGGCGTGGCGGGCAGTGTCTCCCTCCGTGGGGACGCACCGCGTGTGTCATCCGTGGCCCCGAGGAGAGGAGCCCCTACGCCCTGACTCACTCCAGAAGAGCGCCATCCGCTGGCCTTTGCTCACTTTTATTGGAAAAGGCCACACGTGGATGTGTTTAGAAATCAAAGAGACTGAGGGAACCAGGAAGAATATCTCCCTCCCGCCCCAGAGACTCACTTCCCTCCTGCACCAGGTCACCCCTTGTTCCAGGTCGGGGCTCCAGGTGTGTTTTGAGCACAGTTCCTGCCATCTCTGTTGGCTCATTGAGTCTTGATGGGTTTGGATGACAGGTTAGAAAGAGGGGTGTTGAGTGGGGCAAGGAGGCACTGATGGAGAAGTAGAGACGGGGTGGCTCCTGAGCACAGGTCCAGTGGGCAGCACCGGAGGATGACAGGCGGTGACGCTTGTCCCGTTCCAGGCACCACTCACACGTATGTGCACACCCTCGGGCACTGGCACGTGCTGCTTCAAGGTGACCACTCTCCTCATCCCCATTTTGGGCACAGAACCAAAGTTCAGAGGTTGCTCAGGCCGCAGCAGGGCCCCCCAGGACTGGGTTCCGTCCAGGTCAGGTCCCCCTGCTTATGAGGGAGGGACACACACATCATGTCCTCACGTGGCCCTCCCTCAAAACAGTGACGTTCCTGCAGGGCCGAGCCCGGCACACGGAGGCTGAAACTTACTGTTTTTCTGCGGCCACTTTTCCACTGACCGTCTCATGGCTCTGGGCGCCCTTTCTGCAGTTTATTGGGGTTGAAATCGCTTGAGAACGGCAGCTCCTGCCCCCTGAGCTATGGCGTCAGAAGTGCAGGGAGGCATGGCGTGGCGGGCAGTGTCTCCCTCCGTGGGGACGCACCGCGTGTGTCATCCGTGGCCCCGAGGAGAGGAGCCCCTACGCCCTGACTCACTCCAGAAGAGCGCCATCCGCTGGCCTTTGCTCACTTTTATTGGAAAAGGCCACACGTGGACGTGTTTAGAAATCAAACAGACTGAGGGAACCAGGAAGAATATCTCCCTCCCGCCCCAGAGACTCACTTCCCTCCTGCACCAGGTCACCCCTTGTTCCAGGTCGGGGCTCCAGGTGTGTTTTGAGCACAGTTCCTGCCATCTCTGTTGGCTCATTGAGTCTTGATGGGTTTGGATGACAGGTTAGAAAGAGGGGTGTTGAGTGGGGCAAGGAGGCACTGATGGAGAAGTAGAGACGGGGTGGCTCCTGAGCACAGGTCCAGTGGGCAGCACCGGAGGATGACAGGCGGTGACGCTTGTCCCGTTCCAGGCACCACTCACACGTATGTGCACACCCTCGGGCACTGGCACGTGCTGCTTCAAGGTGACCACTCTCCTCGTCCCCATTTTGGGCACAGAACCAAAGTTCAGAGGTTGCTCAGGCCGCAGCAGGGGCCCCCAGGACTGGGTTCCGTCCAGGTCAGGTCCCCCTGCTTATGAGGGAGGGACACACACATCATGTCCTCACGTGGCCCTCCCTCAAAACAGTGACGTTCCTGCAGGGCCGAGCCCGGCACACGGAGGCTGGCGTCGATGCCCCCCCACCCCGCCGTCCTCTCCTGAAGGACTGGGCAGGGCCTCTGGCTTTAGGGCCTTGTTGAGGTTTCCTCGGGAGACACTTGCCTCCAGGAGGAGGGCGTTTGGTGAACATGCTGCAGGCCCCAGACGAAAATTCCAGAGCAGAAAGCATGGCCCCAGGAGACGGGACGCCTCTGCTCTGCGAGCCGCTGGACAGGACACGTTTGTCTGTGATGTTGTCAGTGATAACAGCACAGAGGCGGTCCTCCATGCTTGAGGACAGTGAAGGGAGGGTGACGTGAAGCCGCCAGCGCCCAGGGGGCCCCAGGGTCCCCTTGAGCTCCCACACCTGCCGCCTTCCTCCTCTCACAGTTCAGGGCAGAGGGGGCGCTTTCCTGTAACTTAATTCCTTTGCTAAAAAATTCCAGAGGATTTATGAATAATGTTTTTTTCTTACTACAGAAGAAAAACATGCCCAGTTTTCTTTATGGTGTTGCTAAATATAATTTTTATTTTTAATGACAGTTGTAAGTAAATAGCTTTCAAAGTCAAATAAAACCCATCTGTGCCCTAGCCCCCATCTCCCTGCTGTCTTGGTGCTGCCTAGCTCTGGCCCCTGGGCGGGGCTCTTTGGAGGCCGAGGGCCCCTCGTGGGGCTCCCTGTTTGGGGGACTCATCCTCTGGGGTTCCCTGAGAAAGCATTCAGGAGCAAGGCCTTGTGTGAGTGAGGGTGAGGCATCCTTTTCCCTGCTTTCCACCTCATCTCAGGCGTTGGGGGTTCTGCACACCCAACAGGAAGATCTTGGCAGATTTACCTGTGTGGACTGTCCACATGGCTGACGCTGCTCCCTGCCTTCTCCTCCCCAGGGACGCCGAGCTCCCGGTCGTGAGAGCCCAGCGGAACCGCCTATGTGACCTCCTGGGCGTGCCCAGACCACAGCTGGTGCCCAAGGTATCACCTGCCCCTCAGGCCACCTGGGGGACCTGGGGACCGACCCTTATGAGACCTCTGAACATTCCAGGCTGAGCTGCGGCCGTACGTTCCATGTCGATCCCTTTCAGGAGCCCAGGAGGCAGCACAGCAGGACTGTGGGATCGGGGCAGAGCTGAGGCCCACACTGTCCTCTCCCACCTGCCCCCCATCCCACCAGATGAGCCCACCCCATGCCCGTCCTAGCCTCTGTCCTGAGCCCTGGGGCTGTCCTGAGCGATGGGCAGTGTTCCTGCCGCTGCTCCCCCCGCCCCCCATGCTCTTCGCCAGGCGTGTCTCACGTGTGTCCCATGGAGCATCAGCACCCAGGCCTGGCCCGCTGAGCACCCGTCTCTCGCCCTCGGAGTAGCACAGCAGCCTTTCGCTGTGTCCATTGCCCCCCGGACACTCATCCAACTCCGGGCCTTTGTCCGCCCGCCGAGGCCGCCATCCTCCATGGCGTGTATGCCTCGTCGCTGCAGTTTTCTGACATTGAGGGCTCCAGGCTGGCTGCTCTTGCAGCTTGTGTGTCATTGGGAGCCTTGAGACTATTTTGTGTGTTCCTGGCAGAGGATCAGGGCTCTTGTTTCTTTACAGTCTGTGGGTCCTGCAGGAGCTGAGGTGGTTGCAGCAGCTCGGGCTGGGGTCCTGGGGAGGGGCGTGCCCTCCTCCTGTCCCCACCAGCTTGTCCCTCTGACCTTGGGCATGAACCCTGCTCTGGAGAGGCTGTTGAGGAAGGACGTATGTGCAGGAGAGTGGTGTCGACACTGTAGGTCTCCACGCAGCCCAGTGTTTGCCCTGGCCACCCCAGGCGTGCGCCTCAGGCTGCTGGGACACCGGTTCCCGTTTCCGGTGGACTCGCCGGGCAGCGGGCTCAGCGGGCTGCAGCGTGCCTGCCACTCCCCACTCACGCTCAGGCCGTGTGCGTCCGTGCCGGGCCTTCCCTGGTTCCCCTGGTGACGGGACTGTGGCCGCTTTTTCTGGGATCTGAGGTGTTTGGACGTTGTCCTTCCTTGTGTGTCAGACCTTCTCTGTTCTCTCCAGGGTACCCGTCTTGCTGTACTTTTGTCTTCAGGGTCCTTTTCTAGACGTGTATTCTGCAAATATCTCCTTCTCCAGGGATGACCTTCTCATCCTTAGACTTACCGTGGTCCTGTTTGGGTATCTCGACCTCTTGCAGGGTTGACAGTCTTTTTCCTGAGCTTTAATGTGTTACTTTCTACATTTGGACTTAGGATCTGCCTGATCAGCTCCTCCTGGCTGCGTGGTGGCATCAGGCCACATGCGAGGCTCTGTTCTCAGATCGTCTGTCCATCCGTGAGCCAGCCGGCCTGCAGCCACGGGTGCAGCCCTCAAGGTGCAGGGAGGGCTCGGGTCTCACAGTGGGTCCTGGTGCCCAGTTATCTCAGTCTCAGGTCTTCTTGCTTCATTGTCGTCATCTCTTCCCAGCCCTTGGGTTCCCACCACACCTGTAGGATAGACTTGTTGGGAGTTTGGCCAAGGTTGCCTGCAGCCTGAAGGTCCGTTAGGTGAGAAGTGATGTCTCTGCTGAGTTTCTTGACCATGAACATGGTGTGTCCATCCACGGATGCCTCAGTGTTTTACGGCTTTTGGAGCAGAGATGTTGCATGTCTTTTTGTAACTGTCCCACAAGTCTTGGGTTTTTTCCCCCCATTTTTGTTTCTCTTTGTCTTTCAGTTTGGGAAGTTTCTGTTGACCTGTCTTCAAGTTCACTGATTGTGTCCTTGGCCCCGTCCGGCTTTAGGATGAGCCCGCTGGCGGCATCTGTTTCATTTGCAGTCTTGGTGGCTTCTGGCCCTTCCGTCTCTGCTTACGTTACTGTCTGTCCCTGCGTGGCTTCCACTGTGTCCACCACAGTCCTTGGTGTAGAAATCCCAGTTGTTTCAAGTTCCTGGTCTGGTAGTTGCAGTATCTCTGCCATTTCTGAGTCTGGCTCTCACATTTGCACTGTCTTTTCAGACTGCTTTCTCTTGCCTTTTAGTATTTTGTACATTTTTGTTGAAGGCCAGCCTTTCAGGGGAACAGGGGCGAGGTAACCGGAGTGCGAAGAATTTGCTGCAGCAGCAGGTCCAGAGCAGAGCTGCGCCTGGTCCTGGTTGTTGTCCTCAGGGGAACTACGCCGGAGCGTGAGCTCCTTGGAGAGGGCGCCAGGCTTTCTCATCCTTGTGGCCGGCCACGCTCAGCCACCAGCTGTTTGTCAGTCACCATTTAAGTTCGTCTTGTAGATCTTTCCGTTTCCCAGCTTTGGGGTTGGGGCTGAGAAAGGTGACTTGATTTTTAGTCTGTGTATGTTTTTCTTAAATGCACTGTGCAGGGCTCCCCAAATCTGTCTGACTGTACTTTGCTGCCCTTTTGTTGATTATTGAGAAAAATCTCAATTTCTCTTTTTAGTGTTTTCAACTTCTGGGATGCATTTAAAGCTGTGTTCCCTGAAGCTCAGCTGGTAAAGAATCCATGTGCAATCCAGGAGATCCTGGTTCGATTCCTGGCTTAAGACCCCCTGGAGAAGGGATGGTCTACCCTTAACTCCAGTATTCTTGCCTGGAGACTCCCGTGGACAGAGAAGCCTGGTGGGCTACACAGTCAACAGGGCTGCAGAGAGTCAGACACAACTGAGCTGCTTGCACTCACTACAGGTGCCTGCATGTTTTAAAGTCTGTGGCATCTTCCTGGGGGGGTTGACATCGGTGGCAGCATTCTCGTCTACCTGTGACGATGCTTCGGGCCTTGGCGTCTCCTTGGTGTGATGTCGAGAGAACCACAGAGGTGGCAGCATTCTCATCTACCTGTGACGATGCTTCAGGCTTGGCGTCTCCATGGTGTGATGCTGAGAGCGCCACAGCGGAGTTTTTGCTGAATGTTTATGTAGTGCATCTCTTTTCATTATTTCACTTCCAATTTCTGTATGTTCTTATATTCGAGTTCCTTATACAGTAGATAGGTCTTACCATTTTTGGTAACTTGAGTGTTTTCTCCACTTGCATGTAATGTGTGATTTTGGCTTTATCGGGTTGGCGTGCCAGTTTCCTTCCAGTCCTGTTTCTTTCTTTCTTGGCACCGTCTGCAGTGCTTAACGGCATCTCCACCGTCTCGCTTCCCCTTCTGTTAACGCCTGCAGTTTTCCTGCTGTCCTGTAGGGACCGCTCGTCAGCACGTTCCTTCCTGATGTACTGCGGTCAGAACTGGCGCCGCGCAGGGCCCTCAGGCTGCCGTGGCGTGCCTTCCGTTCAGCCACCTCTCCCTCACTGTCCTTCAGTTCACTGTGCTCTTAACTCTCCGTTTCTTCTCTTTGGGGCAGAGTTATTCCTGAGGTGAAGTCTCCCCCACCCCGGCCTGCCATTCAAGTGTACAGCCCTTGCCTTCTGTGGGGGCCCTGCAGGCCCCCCCCTCAGATGTGGGGCAGGGCCAGCACTGGTCAGTCCCCAGGTGCTGCTGCTGGTGACAGGATGGCCAGCTGAGTGTTATTCTGTCTCCTTGTGTGATGGCCAAGCACACCACCAGCTTCCTAAGGAAATGTGCTTTCGACATTATTAGGAAAATGTCACAAAGATGGGTGAAACTGTGGGGACAGGACAGTCACCCTCCGACCCGCTCGCTGCCCAGAGGTGGTGTCAGCCAGACGGCTCCCGGCACGTTTGGGGAAGCAGCACAGATGCAGTTTCCTGCAGGAAATGGGGCGCAGGGATGGCTGAGGGGACAGCACTGACCGGCTGGCCCTGCCCCGTGTCCCCGCAGCCTGCTGTCTGTTGAGGCTGGTCCTGGAAGCTGAGCTCGTGCCTGCCTGGCCGGGAGGAGGAGCCCGGGCACAGTTGACGAGGAAGACGCGGACAGACGGCAGCCTGGCTGGTGTGCAGGGGACCCGGTGTCTGTCGCCTGGAGGTGGCGTCTCCTCACGTGCGTCCTGCGCCCAAGTGGCCTGGCCGTCGGCAGTTTTATCCTCATCCCCAACCCACATTTAATAAAATTCCCTGCCGAGCAGCTCCCCGCCTATGTCTGCCATTGGTGCCAGCGGGGCTGTCTGACTGGGGAGCTGGAACCAGAGAGGCGGGTAGGGTCCCTCCCCACCCACCGCCGTGCTGAGACCCACTGGGAGGGGTGCCTGGGAGCACAGGCCTGGAGAGACCGGCTGCAGCCACTCATGGCCTTGCCGGGCTTGGTCTTACCCGCTGACAGGCTCTAGGAGACTCACATTTAATGTCAGATCACAGAGCAGAGAAGGCGCCATGCCTCGGGGTGGGAGTGGGTGCCTGCTCCAGGTCCTTTTGCGGGGGCTGTTGAGGGGCTGTGTGGTAGCGTCTTCCTCCATCACCCTGTTCTGGCATCCAATGCACGTGGCCATCGCGAGTCACCTGCCTTGGTGTGGTTTTGTTCAGTTGGAGCTGACACTTTTTTGAATGCTGCGGGGACCAGTTTCATCCGCACAGGGGACTTGTGACGGTAGCCCAGACCCCGCACTGAAACAGGGTGTGGTTGGCAACTTCACAGCTGTGCCAACGTGAGACCTCCAGGAAGTGGAAGAAACACATGGTCTGTACCTTTTTTCCATTTGTCCAGAGTGGGGTCCACACTCGGGGTTTGTGAAGCAAAGACAGGCGGCTTCTCTCCACGCGGGCTGGCGCTCACGCGGGCCTGTCCAGAGGCCAGTGTGCATAAAGGTTCTCCACCTGGGCACTTGTGTGGCCGGGGGGTTCGGGCCCTCCTGCCTGCTGCCCCCCGGGGTGAGGTCTGGACGCAGCAGAGATGTGGACGGACAGGTGAGAGCATGTGAGGCACAGCCATCGGGCCGGGATGGCACCGCTACGCCTGGGCTACAGGACAGCCTGCCTCTCGTGGGACGCGTGAGGGCCATGTGGACTCTGCCCGCCCCGTACCTGGTTGGAACAAACAGGACTCTGTGGGCACAGCAGACCTCCCCGGCGCACAGCTGGTCCCAGTCTTCACTGCTGCCGTCTGAGGCCGAGTGACTGCCGTGGGAACTGTCCTGTGTGCCGCAGAATGTTTAGCTGCAGCCTAGATGCTAGTGGGAGCCCCTCCCAGTTTTGATGACAAAAACATCTTCAGGCAGATTCCTGAAAACAGTGGCCACGTAACAAAAAACAGCTACTGTGTGGATTTTCAAAAGCACGTAGAATTTTGACAGCAGCAGCAGCAGTATGAATACACACCATTTTAGGTTTTAGAGCCCTGTGTGCCTCTGACTGACAACTTTGTATTTTGTGAAGGGTCTTCCGAGACTCTGCACATAGAGACCCCAGTGCTTTCATCACCGAGGCTGGGAATTCCGACCCAGATGTGGCTTCACAGCGCGGCCACTCCTGATTGTTCAAGCCCTCTTGACCCTCCTTGGAACCGGGAGTTATTGCCTTGTTCATGTCAACTGTTAGGGCAGGGCCCCATCCCCGGGAGTCATCACTCACTCCAGCATCGATGACACTAACAACTCAACACGTCGATGATTTCTTCTTGGATCAAGGACACAAGCCCAGTGGCACCAGCATCACCTTCAGGGAGGAGCCACTGGGCTCCTGCTACCAAGAGACCACATGGAGAAACGGGCAGTGCCAGGCTGTTTCTCAACTCAGGACTGCCGTAGCTGCAGACCGCCCCGCCCCCCCCTCTGTGGCCAGGACGTGGTCAGAACTGCCACCTTCCCCAGTTCTGGCCTATACCTCCAACACAGGGCCAGCCAGAGAAAGAGGTGCTCCTCTCCCCACCCACACCCCCTCCCCCACCCAGGTCTCCGCCGTACTCGGAGAGGGGCTGACTCCCTCCCGGACGAGCGTCAGCACACAGCCTCTATCCCTCAGGGGCCCTCATCCGCCCCACGTCTCTAACTTAGCAGGTTGACTCCACAAAGATGGAGCCGCACGTCCACCCAGACCCCACAGAGGCCACAGCTGGGAACGAGGTGGGCATTGGGGTTCGTGGCCATGGGGAGCTGGGAGTGACCAGCACAAGCTGCTGGTGCCACTGACACAAGGGATGCTGAGGAGGGCGTGGTGGGCAGCCAAGCCCCTGCCCAAAGCAGAGGAGCTGCTCCAGGTCTTGGTCTGTGTGTATACATGTCTGGACACATGTCAGAAATACATGGTGGGGTGCAGGCCACACGTAAAACATGCCTGGTAAAAACACTGAGTACCCTCTTGGTGAGTGGGGTTGGTGGGGCATCTGGGCACCACCCC
Source organism: Madoqua kirkii (assembly GCA_006408675.1). Taxonomy (NCBI): domain Eukaryota; kingdom Metazoa; phylum Chordata; class Mammalia; order Artiodactyla; family Bovidae; genus Madoqua; species Madoqua kirkii. Next base: position 28,897 of record SJYC01028239.1, on the reverse strand, counting down.
CACATGCATGTGGGGGCCTCGTACGTACCTGGGAGCAGCCGCCACGGGTCCGTCAGCTGAAGTGAAGGAAGTCCCGGCCCTCCTGCAGGTTCAGTGATCTCAGGTTGTCCTCAAACGCGCCCCCTGTGAGGTCCTGCGGTAGGAGTGACAGGTCAGCTCTATCCAGCCTGTGCCAGGGACCCCAAGGTGCTCCCTATGAACTCTTGTTCCACGGCTGAGAGGAGGGCGGGGCCCGAAGGGAATCCACTGGCCACTGCATCTCATTGGTCACCAGGGAGATGGGGGGCAGGGAGTCCTCTGAGGGGCCTCCACCCACCCTGCTCTTGGCCCCCCACTGCAGGTGGTGGCTGATCCACCCCGGGGACTCGAGTGAGGCTCACGTGGGCAGTCCCATTCACTCATGCCTGGGTCCAGGGCAGACACAGCTTCCCCGGTCCTGACTTGATCCCGGGGTCTCTCTGATGTTCCCTTGCCCTACCCCCTATGCCCTCCGCAGGGGCCACAGGTGGGAGGCGGCCCAGGGGACAGAGCCTGTGACTCCACAGCCAGCTGCAGGCAGAGCCCTTCCTACCCCAGGCCTGTCCCCATGGCTGTGACAAGCTGTGGCCCTGGAGGAGGCAGGGTCCGCCCACGTCTGCCCTGGGACCTTGCTGGTGCAGACTCCGTGGTCCAAAACCCTTCAGCCGAGCCTGCCTGGTGGCTACCCTATGGATCCCCAGACCTCCCATGTGGGCCACAACAGGTTTGGGGAAACGCCTGCAGGCGCCTGTCCTTCGTCACAGCGCTACCTGCCAGGTTCCCTCCTGCCTCCATAACTAGCAGAGCAGGGCGTCTCTAGCAGGATGTGGGAGGGGTGACCTGACCACCACATTCCTCCCGTTGGGTGTCTCCTCTCCTGGGCCCCCACATGGAGGCTCCCCCTTGTCCTTGGCCGTTTCTGCAACTACTGCTATTACCTAAGTTTTGCTAGAAGTACTTGAATGGAAACCGTTCCACCTGGAGAGCAACTGGGATTCCCACATTCTGTTCTCTACTTGCTGCCTGGTTTCAGCCCCCATTTTCTCCTCCCAGTATCTCCAATTTTCAAAGGAAACATGTGCGTTCAGGGCCAGCCTCGTCACAGACCTGGGCTGATAGACCCGTCCCTGACCTGGGGAGAGGACTGACTTCACACAACTGTTCAAGTTAGATGCTTCCATGAGTGGACAGACCTCCTTAAGACAACAGAAAGATCAGACATAAAACCAAGGACGAGAACCCAGAGGGTACAGGGGACTTCTACAGGTCATGAAACACACAATCCCATAGACGAGCTGGTCAGAAAGGTCAGGGGAGGAAATCCACACACCTGATGTGGGAAAGGTCTCAGCCTTGCCAACTATCAGACAGAAACAAACCCCACCGTCTAGCTGGGGGGTCTCGGAACCGCCCCTGCCTCCAGGCATGTTCCCTGGCCTGGCCACTCCTGAGGTGTCTAGCAAAGCAGAAGATGCGGCCACTCCACAAGCCGAGGACAGCGGTCAGGACCTTCCACACGAAGCTCTGGTGTGACACCCATGGCTGGATCCCTCAACACCAACGGGAAGAGAACAGCGGGCCTCTAGCATGACATGGAGGCTGGACCCCAGAGAACACAGCCAACTCCACACAACCAGGACCACACCCTCCAACTCAAGGACTACTGAGAAAGCACGAACCACAGAACCGGGCAGTGCTGGGGGGTGGCTCCTCGTCCTTTAAACTGTGCAGCAGGTTCTGGAACAAACGCCGCCGTTTTCTTAAAGGCCAGGTGGTTCGTATTTACGCCTTTGTTGCCTCTGTCCTGGTAAAACTATGTTTACAGATGCAGCTGATAGGCCGCACTTTGGCCATCTCCTAAAGGTGTAAAAAGTTCATGATAAAGTTTACCAAAGAAAAATGTGAGAGGGACTTCCCTGATGGTTCAGTGGCTAAGCCTCCACACTCCCAATGTAGGTGTCCTGGGTTCGACCTTTGGTCAGGGATCTGGATCCCACATGCTGCAGCTAAGACCTGGCACGGCCTTAAAGAGTAAGTAGAAGAAATGTGAGAAAAGTTTTAAAAAGAATAATGAAGGAAGACTAGCTGCACTCGGTGGTGAACTTTATAAAGCTACAGTCAGTAGTGATGTGAAACAGATCAGTAGAAAAAGGCTAGGACTCCAGAAGTAGCTCCCAATACACATTCATAACTAACACACAAAGATGGCACTTCCTGACAGGCAAAGATGGGCGTCTCACCAAGCGACGTGGGGACAACTGAGGATCCTCATGGAAAGAAACAGTCTCCATAACAATAAATTCCAGTGGTATCGAAGATACAAGGAAAATACTGGAGTCTGAGGACCAGACTTAGATAATGTTTTTATAAAATTTCATAATGAGGAATGATTGTCTTAGAATGAATAAATCATCTAAAAGCCTTAAAAGGAAAAATTATTTTGACTATACCTGAATAAAAAACTTCCAAGTGGTGAAAGATACAAATTTAGTCAAATGGCACAGAAGAATCTGCAGCACTTCACAGACAGTGGTTGGTTTTTGTTGCTATAGAAAGAAAAACACTGAAACCAACAGAGAAACAGGCCAATGCAGAGGATAAGGTACGAAAGGGAATAGGATGATTGCGAATGTGAAGAGACGCCCTCCTTACCCACGACATGACATCGCCGGTTGGAACTATGGCTTACTGTTTCTCAGCAGCAGCTTGCAAAGACAGGACATCGGGTCCCACTGGAGAAGGGCCCCGGCTGGGGGTGTAAACTGGCTCAGCCTCCAGGGATGGAATGGCTGGTCTCGTGGCTCATGGCGGGCATGCTCGTTGACCAGCACCTTTCAAACATTTCTCCCAAGCATGTAGCCACTTGAGCAAAATTATGCATAAAGATACGCAGCAGCATTTCTAACAGCAAAGAATAAAAATGGCCTAAAGCTACATCAATAAGTACTGCGTTGGCCAAAAAGGTTGTTAGGGATTTTCTGCAAGATGCTACATTCTGTACATTTTCTGTAAGATAATAATAGATAATATCTGGATAATAAATGTATGAAACATCCGTATAACTGAGTAGGATACAGATATTTTTAGGACGAGGGACGTGATTCCCTCAGAAGCTCCTCTAGCCAGCAGTGAAGGAGATGTTCCTGCCAGCACAAGGAACCCTGGACCTGAGCCCCTAGAAACACTTTACACCACAAGCCAGTTTCGTCAACAAACAGGTCGCAAGAAAGCAAGGGAGCCGGTTACCTCGCGTCTGCATTCCAGCACACAAGCGTGAAAAGATAAAACACGCCTACAAGGCAGATTTCAACACTGATGGGATATCTGGAAATTTGGGGTGAGTTGTTTGGGTAGCTTTTTTTAAAAGCTTTTAATCTTTTTAGGAAACAACGTTGAAGAAACAAGGCTAGAATCTGCCTTGATCGCTGGTTGGGGGAGTTGGGGCTCAATGCTTTGGCCGAATGTGCTGCAAAGCTCCCTTCATGGTGAAGGTGAGCACGACAGGGTTGGGTGGCGCCAGTGGGTTTATGTGGAATTAACTCCAAGATATACCATCAGGTGAGAAAGCAAAATCTAGAATAAGTATGCACGGCATGCTGATGTTGGTTTAACACGCAGAGTGCAGGGGCAAGGCTCCGGTCCCCGGCTGAGGAGACCCCGCACACCACGTGGTGTGGTGTGGCCAAAAAAAAACACACACGTGTTTGGTTCCTGCCTCTGGACCCTCCAAAGGCACAGAGCAGGTGGCGGGACAGGAACGGTGCTCCCTCCCCACCCAACGTCCGCTCCCCAGGGAAGGTTCATGGCTATTTTGGGTCCCTAAGAAGTAGACCGTTACGAGAACCCATCTTCCTTGAAAAGTTAGTATCGTCTGTGTATACATAGTTTAAGTTTTCACGTTACACCTGCTCCTTGCAACCCCATCATTCATCCAGTATCCCTCGCAACTTGGTACATCGCTTCTCTTGGCCTCTCAGGAAACTGCTTTCAAACCAGGAAACCCAAGACCAAGTGGGTGAGGGCCACAGGAGCAGGAGCTCACTGTGTCACTGTCCCTGTGTCAGGCCCCAGAAAGCCGTGACCCTGACTCGGCGCCCGCAGCCCGTGGAAGCCCTGCTTCTAGCGTGTCAGCTCCATGATGAGGTCACGCATTGCTGGGACGGGCGTCTTGCTACACACCCAGCCCCTTGTTGGCTTTCACAGAAAGAGCTGCCATCATGGGGGAGGGGGCAGGTGGCGGACAGCCAGCAAAGCACTGAGGCCCTTGGCCCACATCCTCGAGCTCTGACGGCTGCCAGTGACCACGAGAGTCTGCAGCAAACCTGCCGCGCATGGGCCTCCCAGTGAGCGGGTGTCCCGGCAGGCCCCACCACCCGCTCGAAGCTGGCGCCCACTGTGGCGCCTGGACCTCTGACCCACAGAAACATGAGGTAGTAAATGTGTGCTGTTTGAGACTAAGTTTGTAGTTTCTAAACAACGTTAGTTAAATAACACAGGTTGAACCTCGCAAACACTAACAAGAAAACCTCGGGGTGACAGGCTGGGACTGGAGCCACCTGGCCACCTGGCCCCGGGACTGTCACTGCACAGCCACCGGCAAAAGCATGCAACTGGCCCTGCTGAGCCCACACACACGCGTCAACTCAAAGCGGACCCAAGACCTAAATGGAGGGGCAGAAACCATGACACTCTTAGAAGAAAAGAAGGGGCAGAAACCATGACACTCTTAGAAGAAAAGAAGGGGCAGAAACCATAACGCTCTTACAAGAAAGCACGGGGTAAATCTTCATGACCCTGGATTGGGTGCTATTTTCTCAGCTGTGACACCAAACAGGAGCAGTCAAATTTCAAATAGGTAAAATGGGGCCATCCCTGGTGGCCTAGTGGTTGAGAAATTGTCTTCCAGGGCAGGGGATCTGAGTTCAGTTCCTAGTTGGGGAACTAAAGTTGTGGGGCGAATAAGCCTGCCTGCTGCAACTGTTGAGCCTAGGTACCACCACAAAAGATCCCACCTGCTACAAGCAAGACCCAACCCAGCCCAAAATAAATAGCATTCTTTAAAAACTGATAAAATAGACTTTGTCAAAGTTAAGCACTTCTGTGCACCAAAGGAAACCATTAAGTGAGTGAAAAGACAGCTCACAGAGTAGGAAAAAACTTTTGCCGAAGCATCTGACCGGGGATTTGAACCTAGAACTAGAGAGAACTCTCAGGACTCGATTAAAAGACAACTTGATCAGAAAATGGGCAAAGGACTTGAACAGACAGTTCTCCAGAGGAGACAGAAACGTCTAATGAGCCCATGAAAAGATGCTGTTGAGTCCACTGTTGTCAGATGCAAATCACAACCACCGTGAGAGCCGTGTCGCCCTCCAGGACAGCTGTGATGAACACTCACGTCACGAGGTGGGAGAGGATGTGAGAGACTGGGGCCTCTGGGTAATGGGTGGAGTGTAAGTTGCCCCAAGACCAGTGATTCCACCGCAGGTCTGTGTCCGAGAGAACCGAACACACGTCCCCCAGAAATCAGGCCTAAATGTTCACGTGGCCTTGTTCAGACTGACAAAGCCTGCTGTGCTTCTGAAGTTCTGTCCTGGTCCACGTGTTCAGCTCACCCGTGGTGCAAGGTCACTGACGGGGCAGGGGGAACCTCACCTCTAGGGGCCTGGCAGCTTCTGTGGGGCTGGAGCCCAGGGCTGGGCCTGGCCACGCAGGACCAGCTGGCGCTCTGAGGCCACTCCCTGCACCAGGCTCCTGGGCTCAGCTTGTCCCCACGCCCGCTCTCCCAACAGTTGGGTGACTTCACCACAGCGGTGCTTTGAGCGATGGGAAGAATAGGGATGCCCAGCTTGTGCTCCAGCCCCCGCACGTGACCCCCGCCTGACCAAGACACTGTAATGCCCCGCTGTGTCAGCTTGAGCCCCGCGGGAGCACAGCCTCAGGGAAGCAACATCTCCCATCAGCGTGGGCTGCCCTGGCTGGTCTGGGGGACCCCTGGACCACACAGTAAACTGCACTTAGAAGCTGTGAGTAACGCTATGGTGCAGAAGGAAGTACAGGAGGAGGCCTAGGATCTTAAAACCAGTCACCAGCGAAGGGCTTCCTTTCTCCGGTGCCCTCCACGGGCTTGTCCACTGCGTACATGCGGAGTGGGCCACCTTTGCTGTGAAAGTGTGTGTGGGCCCATGGGCTCCCTGAGCCCAAGACTCAGTGAGCGTCTGCACTTGAGGTGCGGGTGAGAGGCAGGTCCTGCTCGCTTCCCTGCTGCTGTTGCCTAACTGTTGAATGAACACTGCCTCTCTTCTGCAAAAGCCACTGCCTCCAGGAAGGCCTCTGGCCTGGCACCCTGGTTACTGAAGTTCCAACTTCAGAGGCTGGAAGCAGCTGCCTGTGTGCACATCTGTGCACCGTCCCACATCTCCAGGGCACAGCACGGAGCCCTGCTCACTCACCCACCACCAGTGGCCCCCACCAGGGACACTTTGGGGCAGCCCCACCCTACACGAGCCCACAGGACTGGCCCCACAGTCCAGGTGGGTTAAGGACTCTTTACACTTGCATCTGTGACTATCTTTCTGACCACAAGGAGGAATTTCCAAAATGCGAGGACACTGGAAGTGTTCATCATGAGAAAAGCTGATAAATGTACTGTGTTAAAAGTAAGTTTTTCTGGGAATAACCTGTGAAAAGACAAGTCACAACTTGTTGTTCAGAGAAAATGTGCTGAACACCAGTTGACCAAGGAGGAAACCAAGGAGAAGAGACAAGCAGGCCAGCTGACTGAGGGCTCCAAAGCCAAGAGGAGGTTGCCATCGCCAGAGCCCACCAGCAGGCTTCGTGATAGAAACTCGCACACCAGAAATGAGACCCCCACAAGGAGAGGGTAGTTCAAGGGCCCAGCTCATAGCCTCCCTGCGGGACCCCAGTGTCCAGTCTGGAGCCAAGAAACAAGGACCTGTCCCATGCAGCTGCAAATAGGGAGAAAAGGTGAGAGTGTGATAAAGAAAACCGCCAGGACACTGGTCACCCAGTGGGCGCATGCACAGGGCCACAGGGGTGCAGCTGGGCAGCCTCGTCCCCTGCAGCTCTCGTGGGAAATGCAGCCTGCTTTATGGGGCACCACGCCTCCCCGACACCCCGGGCCTGGCTGGAGGTGGCCCTGTTGTTCCCGTCCCCGCCCCCATGCAGGCCACCCTCCTGTCCTCCACCCCCAGGGTGGCGGTTGCCACCTGCCATCCTAGCCCATGCCCTCCTGGTGGACACACCATGCTACCTGACCCTGGGGCTGTCCTAGCCACACGTGGGAGGAGAGCTGATACTCACCAACTTCACGCAGATGACAAAGGGTGGCCGTGCAGCTCGGAAGTGCAGGACTGGGATCCTGGGCTTGGGCCTTTCCTGAGAGGAGAAGGGGGTCATGGGCTGCCCCATGTTGCTCCCTGCTCCCCCACGTCTGCCCTGTTCACAGTTTGACACCCTCAGATGGGCATCAGGGCCACGGCCGGACCCAGGACTGGACCTTCTCTTCAACACCCCGGCCCAGCCATCAACAGCTGCCTCAGGACTCCAGAGACAAGCAGCGGACAGACCCAGGCCTGTGAAGAGCATCTTCAGTGGGGCTGGGGGTAGCAGGGGGCAGGCACAGGGGCCCTCTGGGGTCCTAGAGACTCCAAGAGCCTGGGGGCTGCCTCTGCTAAGCCTGGCAGCTATCTGAGCTCAGATGGCCTTTCCCCAGGAGGAAGGTTCTGGGTAGTGTCTACTCAAAAGGCCTGAGATGGCACCCAGAGGTGGACCAGGTGCGGTGTGAGTGGCTCCCAGGCGGGGCGTGGGGGGGCCCGCACCTGAGAGTCCTCGTAGCAGTAGAAGCCCTTTCTGATCTTGTTCTCGTCCACGTCGCAGAAGGCAGCCACCTGGGAAGGACACAGGACACAGCCTCAGGGGCAGCAGGGGCAGTGCTGCCTGACGTGCAGGGAGGGGATGTTGGGGGGGGGGGGCGGTGCAGGGGCAGGCCCCCACCTTGCGCTGTGAGCCCGCCGTCAGGCTGCGGTAGAGCCGGCGGCCCTGCCGGCCCGCATTCCAGATGGTAAAGGTTGCCCAGTGGGGCAGGGCCTGCTCTTCCAAGAAGCGGACGCGGTGGGCCCAGATGGTGGTCCTGCAGGAGTGAGGGGTGGGTGAGGGGTGTGAGCCAGGAGCCAGGGCCTCTGAAGCCCCAGGCCTTCCTCCCCGACCCGGAGCCTGCCCCACAAGTCCTCCTGGTCTGGGGCCCGGGTTGGGGGTCGGGGGGAGCGGCAGCGCTCCAGCTTTTGGCTGACTGAACCCAGGAGCCTGGACGACAAGGTCACATTCCTTGCCCCACATGGGCCCTCAGACATGCCCAGCTTGTGTTCACGTGCTCAGAGATGTGGGGGACACCAGGCACAGGAACCCAAGGGAGACTCGGCTGCCCTAGTGTCTAGCACATGCCACTTTCAGAAAGAATGAGGCAGAATGTGCCAACAACATCACATTTTTAAAAAGGCAAAGTATACTGTTTAGAGAACATCACACATGGCCAAAGTATAAAGAAATGGGTCCTGTGGCAAATAAACTTCCCGCTTGGAGGAGATTTGGGGAAATGGGTAACTTCATCTTAAAGACAATTCCTCCGTGCCTTCTGGCTGTTGGAAGTATTTCATAGTGAAACTGTTAAATGATATAAATGTTGATCATTCTCAATTTAAAATGTAAAGGACAAGATTCAGGGAGCCTCTCACAGGGCTTTTGGGGAAAGACTTTGAAGGAATTCAGTTATTGACAAGCCTGAAGGTGTAATTAGCGCTTGCTGCTCTGTGAGGTTTTGCTGCTCAAAGACTTTAATCCAACACAGAAACTAACATGAGATCACCTCTTTTACACTGTGGGTGGCAAAGCCTCACACTGCAAAAAGAGAAGAGTCCCGGCATAAAAGACTTATCGCATGAAAACAGGATGAGGATGTTGTGGCACAAGCTATCTGGCCAGATACCTGCCCCCCAGATACACGGGCACAGCGTGGTGAGGCGCAGTGGGCCACTGCCAGGGCCGCCACAGACCCGCCTCCACATTAGCTCAACACGCGGACACGTGAACCCTCAGGAGACAGTGGAAGAGCTCCTAGAGGCCCAGGCATTTCTTAGCCCTGCAGAGCATCTTGGGTGCCCAAGCACTTCTCAGCTCTGCAGAAGACGTGTCCAGAAAAACTATCTTTGCATTTTATTCACCCAGAGTTTCCAACTCCCATTTTATGGATGGTGGGAAAGTGGTTACTTCCCTGAAGATATACTTGCCAGACAGTTGGATAACTGTTAATGAAATTCACATAGAATAAGAGCAAGGAGCTTAGGTATACATACAAGTCAGGTGGTTATGACAAACATATGTATCCAGGTAACCTCCACCCCTATCAAGAAGTGGGGCACTTCCATCACCCCAGAAAGTTTCTGGCACCTCCTTTCCCTGAGAAGCGCAGTCTTGCTTTTGTCACTGTGGACTAGTTCTGCCTGTTGCAAAAGTGGAAGCCACAGTATGTGTGTTTTTGTATCCGGTTTCTCTTACTAATCATATATATACATGTATATATATTTTTTATATTAATCCTGGTCTGGCAGGTATCAGTTGTTTGTTCTCCTGCTAAGCAGTAGTCCGTTATAGCAGTGCTTATCGATCACCTGCTGACTGGAATCTGGGTTGCTCCTCTCTTGGCTGCTAATAGAGAAATGTTGAGCAATTCATTCATTTCTCATAAACACCTAGACATGGAATTGCTGGGCCACGGGGCAAGTGTTAATTTAATTAATACAATAAGGTCCAGCAACTCTCGAGAGTGGATGCACCGTGTTTACACTCCCAAGAACAATGACTGTGTGTCTGGTGGTGCACATCTCCCATGCTTGGGAATTGCAGACATTACTTTTAACCCTTACAGCAGGTGTGCAGAGGTTAGTTTTCATTTCTCTGATAATAATGATGAAACCTTTTTCAGGACTAATTGCCCGTTTATATATTATTTGTGAAGTGTCACATCCATTCAAGAATTTTACTTTTTATTAGATTTTTTGGTGGTAGAAGTTAATACAGTTTCTACACTTGTCCTCTGTGAGATTCATAAATTATGAATATTTTCTCCCAGTCTGTGGTTTGTCTACTCATTTTCCTAATGGTGTCTTTTTAGGAGCAAAAACTTTTTAATTTTGAAGTTCGATTTGTCAAGTTTTAAATGGCTGAAGAGTCTGGTGTCCTCTCTAATAAATGTTTGCCTCTCCCAAAGATATTCCCTGATGTTTTCTTCTAGAAGCTTTATCATTTAACTGCTTCTATTTTTATATCCAAGCCATCTAGAATTAATTTTTCAAAAGAGGGTGTGTTTTTTTCCCATATGCATATCCATTTGTTCAAAATATTTTTCTTTTTCCATTGAATGCCTCTGGAGACTTTGCTGAAAATCAGTTGTGAGTCTATTTCTGGACTCTCTGCTTCACTGATACGTATTTCTGCATGTATGCTACTAATACATTTTCCTGATTGGTGTAGCTTCAGAGTGAGTCTTAAAATCAGGCACAATGGATCCTCAAATTTTGCTCTTTTCAAAATTATTTAGGCCAGTCTGGGTCCTCTGATTTTTTTGTGAATTTTAAAATCAGATTAGCAGTTTCTACAAAGAAGCCAGCTGGGACTTTTACAGGGATTGCACTGAATCTACAGATCAGTTTGGGCAGAATTGATGTTAACAATACTGAGTCTTGGGATTTCCCTCGTGGTTCAGTGGTTAAGAATCTGATGCAGGGACACAGGTTCAACCCTTGGTCCGGGAAGATTCCACAGGCCGAGGGGGAACCAAGCCTGTGTGCCGCTCCTGGGCCTGAGCTCTCAACAGTGCAGACTGCAGCCACTGAGTCCACACCCTTCAGCCACTGCGTCCTGCGTGTCCCAGAGCCCATGCTCTGCATGGAGAAGCGACTGCAATGACAAGCCTGTGCGTGGCGACTAGAGAGCAGTCCCCAACCCCACAGCTAGATCAAGCCTGCATGCAGCAGCCAAGACCCAGCACAGCCAAAAATCAATTAAGTAAAAAAAAAAAAAAAAACAATGACTCTTCCAATCCATGAATGTGGTCTCTCTCTCCATTGATCTATTGTGTAGGTTTTAATTTCCCTCGGCATTTTTTGGAATGGATTTTAGCAGATAGAGCTACACTTTGTTACACTTACTTAAAAATATTTTATCATTGATGTCATTATACATTTTTTAAACTGCATTTTTTTTCAACTGTTTTATTGCAAGTCTATAAATTTGTTTCCTGGAAAACTCACTATATTATTGGTTTTGATTTCCTAGGAGACACAATCATGCCATCTATTGATACAAATGATGCTAGTTTTCCTTCCACCTTCTAACGCTTGTATCTTTTCTTCTCCTGATCTTACTGCACTGACTTCCCTTACTATGTTGAAGAGTAGTAGTGGGAGGAACAATCAGGAGATCGCTTCCTCCTGATCTTAGACGGGAATGCTTTCAGTCTTTACTAAATATGAGGTTAGTTACGGGTTTGTGTAGATACTATCAGACTGAGAGAGTTTCCTTCTGTTTCTAGTTTTCTGAGATTTTAAAAAACCATAAAGGGATACTGAATTTTGTTAAAAATTTTTTCTGCATCTATTGGGCTGTGTGATTTTCATCCTTTATTCTTTTACTGTAGCAAATCATACTAATCGATTTTGGAGAGTTAAACCAGAATTGTATTCATGATGTATTATCCTTTCATATATATTTTTGAATTTGACTTGGCAATATTTTGTGAATGATTTTTTGCACCTATTCTCATACAGGAAATTGGTCTGTAATTTTCTGGTAATATTCTTGTAGCATTTTAAACTTCAGAGTCATGCTAGTCTTAGGGAGTAAGTGTGAAGCTCCTCCCTCCCGACACCCAGTAGATCTTTCTCCTCTTCTATTTCCTGAAGGAATTCATGTAAGATTAGTATTCTGGAGAAGGAAATGGCAACCCACTCCAGTACTCTTGCCTGGAGAATCTCATTGAGGGAGGAGCCTGGTAGGCTACTAGTTCATGAGGGTGCAAAGAGTCGGACATGACTGAGCAAGCGAGTCCATTTTCAATTGTACCTTCTTTATTCCTTTTCTTCTATTTGAGTTTACTTTGCTGTTGCTTTTGTAACTTTTAAACGTGGAGACTTAGATAATTGCTGAGTTTTTTCTTTAATAACATAAGCTTTTAAAGCCATAAAATCTTACTATAAACTCTGCTTTAGCTAAATCTCACAAACCTTTACATACTGTTTTGTCATTAGTTAAAAATTTCCCCCTAGTATCCTTGTAATTTTTTCCCTTGGTTGCTTAATTTCCAAATATTTTAGATATTCAAGATGTCTTAATGATTTCTAATTTATAAAACATACCCAGTATTTCAATCACTTGAAATGTATTCAGACTTGCTAACTGGCCCAGTAATGTCTATCTTGTACTTTAAAAGTATGTTATTCTGGAGTTCAGTGTTCTTGTAGATTCCCTGGTGGCTCAGATGGTAAAGTGTCTTCCTGCAATATAGGAGACCCAGGTTTGATCTCTGGGTTGGGAAGATCCCCTGGAGAAGGAAATAACAACCCACTTCAGTATTATTGCCTGGAAAATCCCATGGACAGAGGAGCCTGGCAGGCTACAGCCTATGGGGTCACAAAGAGTCAGACATGACTGAGCAACTTCACTTTCTATAGGTTCCTTAAATGTCTACTTTTATGTTGGTTAATTAACAGTGTTGCTCAAATCTTCTGATCCTCACAAACTTCCCAACTTCTATCAATTACTGAGACAGGAGTATTAACACTTTCAGCTCTAACTATGGGTTTGTCTACTTCTCCCTCTATTTCTACCAGTTTTTGCCTGTGTATTTTGAAACTCTGTGATTAGGGATATACACATTTAGGACTCTTATGTCCCCCTAGACCTTCACCCCATGTGTGCAAATCGCACTTGAGTCAAGTTCATGACAATGAACTCCCTATGATGCTTCACTAAAGCTGCTGCTGCTAAGTCGCTTCAGTCGTGTCCGACTCTGTGCGACCCCATAGACAGCAGCCCACCAGGCTTCCCTGTCCCTGGGATTCTCCAGGCAAGAACACTGGAGTGGGTTGCCATTTCCTTCTCCAATGCATAAAAGTAAAAAGTGAAAGTGAAGTTGTTCAGTCCTGTCTGACTCTTAGCGACCCCATGGACTGCAGCCTAACAGGCTCCTTCATCCATGGATTTTCCAGGCAAGAGTACTGGACACTAAAGCTACTACATCAAAATTCAGATTTATCAAAAGACAAGAGAAATCAAGCTCTTTTCCTTAAAGCTGGAAAACAAAGCAGCTAAGCTTCAGTAAGGAATAGCGCACGTGTGAAAGTTCAAGGATCTCCCAAATGAATCTGAATGCTGCAATCTGCGATCCCCCCCACGACACATTCTCCAATCAGCATCACGCCCACTGTGACAGTGGACAGGAGACCTTTCTGGACAGCAGCTGAGCAGCCATGCCTTCCAACGAGTCTCATACTCTCTGGGGAAGAACAGAGTCTCCTCTGTGTCCAGAAACTCAAATGCATGTCTTTGCATCACGCTGTTTTCACTCAGAAGATGCCCTGATCACAGACCTGTTTCAGGGCTCCACTCCTCTCTATCCCCAAGTGAGCAGCATCACAGTCGCACCGAGGGTCTCAACACTTGTGGTTTGAAACAAAACACTCAACACACACCTGCACAAACATGCATGTGCACATGCACAGAGTTCAAACTGAAGAAAGGAAAACACACAGCTCCCTCGACTTCACCCAGCCTGCACTTCGGGCACCTCCCCTGCCATACCCCTGGCAGTCGATCTCCAGCTTTGGAACCTGGGAGACCGTGAGCCATGACAAGGAGGGGGCCAGCCTTTGCGATGGCCCACATAGGGGATGACCCAACCTCTGCCCCAGCCGCCCTCTCCTTGGTGGGCAGAGAAGGAAGAGGACGCCCCTAGCCCACCTGTAATCACACCAGTGGTGGGCTGGGCTCATTCAGAGTCCTTTCAGCTCAAATCAAGTGAGAGCAGGACCCTCAGACGACTCTACATGTGAATTCTGGGTGCGCCTGGTTGCTCAGCTGTGTCCAGCCCTTTGGACTGAGCCTGCCAGGCTCCTCTGCCCATGGAAGTTTTCAGGCAAGAATACTGCTGTGGGTTGCCATGCCCCCTCAGGGGATCTTGCTGACCCAGGGAATCGAACCCACGTCTCCTGTGTCTCCTGCACTGCAGGCAGATTCTTTACCCACTGAGCCATGGTCCAGGGGTTAGGAATCTGCCTGCCCATGCAGGGGACACGGGTTTGATCCTTGGTCCAGGAAATACGATCCCACATGCCATGGGGCAACTAAGCCCGGTGTCACAGCTGCTGAGCTCATGCTCTAGAGACCCTGAGCCACAACTACTGAAGTCCTAGTGCCCAGAGCCTGCGCTCTGTAGTGAGAGAAGCCCCCATGATGAGGAGCAACCAGAGAGTAGGCCCTGCTCGCTGCAACTAGAGACAGCCTGTGCAGCAACAAAGGCCCAAAGCAACTGAAATAAATAATAAAAGTGAGAGCAGACATTCAGCTTTGATCCTGAGGAAAACGCTGGTCCACAGACTGGGGACGGCCTCCCTCCTGGTGTCAGCCACGCTCCCAGGTCCCCACCTTGGGGCAGAGACCTGACTGGGTCCCCCCCGCCCCGCCTGGACCCCAGGACCACGTACTCGAGGACGGAGTGTGTGGCTGCACTGGGGTGGTAGCGGTAGAGGAGGAGGCTCTGGTCCACGCGGACGACCCCACCGCCCTTCCTCAGGTGCTCGTAGAAGAAAAGCAGGTCCTCAGGGACACCCTGCAGGGTGAAGAAACACGTGTCCACTCAGAACAGAGCCGTGGTTCAGGCAACGGGAGACGGAGGTCAGCCCAGGGCCCCCACACTTGAGCCCAGCCTGACCGGTGAGGCCTCAGCTGGAAAACAACACATCCAGCTGCCCCCAGCTCATGGCCAGAGCTCGGCAAATGTGACCATAAGAGGCGGCTCTGGGGCAAGAAGGTGCCCAAGGCGTAGACCCAAGCCCTGTCGTCACTCTCAATGCCTCCAACTGGACCCCGGACCCCACTGCCCCCTCTCTGTTGACGGGCACGTGCTCCGAGGATCTGCAGGGTCCCACGGGGTCCTCCCGTCCTGTGAGAACCCAGGCCTCCCATCCTCATCTGGAGAAGGGCTCAGATCAGGGCTGGCTGGTGGGGCTGCGGCTGCCCTGCTGGTCAGTCCAGGGCTGGGGGACCTCAGTCCTGACAGGGATAACAATCGCAGCTCCTTCACTTCCTTGAGTTCAAGGTGAAAACCAAGAAAACAGAGGGTCTGGACAGGAGGTCACCCAGGGCGTGTCTGGCGAGCAGAGCCCAGCGACAGCCGGGCACTGCCAGGACCCCTGCTCCGGGCAGAGGCTGCTGTGCGCCAGCCCCAGCCTGTTCTGCCTCTTTAGCCCAAGCTCAGGCCAGGGCAGCGCCAGCACCACGGCAGGGCTGATGGCTCCCGGTAGAGCCAGCGTCGCTCACCCAGCTCATCCACCCCGAGGGGAAGGCGGCATGGCTGGCCTCTGAGGTCTCGATGCCCTGGTAGAGCCCCGTGGCCGTTACCCTTGGGGGGAGGGTGACTCCTGGCCGCTTTTGGCCAGCTTCTTGGCCCAAGTGTATCCCCTGACTGGGCCCTGTGCACCCAGCCTCTGGGGTCTGTGATGAACTGATGCCTCTTGTCTGTGATCACCCGGCCATGAATTCTGCCACCTCCTGGCTCAGGCCTGAGAGCCACCCTGTGAGCAGCCCACTGGGCTCACTCCTGAGCTGGCACACTGAGCAGCGCGTTGGTCCCCACACAGAGCCACCCTGCCCAGGGAGTCGCCGCCAGGGGTTCTCAGCACACGGGAGACTGACAGGCCGCAGGCCGCACAGGAAAGCGCCGCGGGAGCTGCGCGAACAGCCTCAGTCAGTGTCAGCTGTGGAGTCATTCCGTGCCGTGATGGACCACTGTGGTGACTGAAGTGTTTTCACAAAGACCACAGGTCATGAAAGGATTTATACCAAAATGTCAGAAGTCAGCTTTCACAGCTGTGCTCGCACGCGCGCTGCAGCTAGAGAGGAGCACCCACTAGCCGCAACCAGAGAAGCCGGCAAGCAGCAGCGAAGACCCAGTGCAGCCGAAACCAAGGGAAAAAAGCATGTGCAGCTCAGTTGAAAGTCGCCCACGGTTACAGACAGACAAAAGGACCGCACACAAAAGTTCAGAGCAGATGTGTGGTGATGGCTCACAGGGGATTTGTATATTTTTCCTTTTGCTAATTTTCTGCGTGTTCAAAGGCACCTTTCAAGAGCACACTGTAACTCCGTGCTTTATAGATTTAGGAAGGAGAGAAGATGTCTCTCTGCTCATGACCAGTAGGAACTCAACCCCAGAGTTTTCTTATTTCTGGCAGAGAGACAACTGAGAATTTAATTTAGCAAGTGGAGGTGGAAAACCAGGTGCTGAGCCCAGTCCTCTGTGGAGACGGGGCCCGACAGGACTTGGGGGGTCACCCCTGCCCTAGGGGCTCGTGGGCTGTGGAAGGGCGTGTGCCCTCGGAGGTGTGGAGAAAGGGGATGCAGATCCTGCGGGATGAAACAGAAGTGGGGACACACTCTCCTCTCCCTCCTGCCCTCAACGCTGCTGTCCTTCCCTGGGGTCACAGAAGGGGCAACCTTGGGGGTTGGAATCCTGTGAACAGAGGCTACACAGCCAGCATGACGAGACAGAAAACAAACACTCTGAACAGACATTCACCCCAAAAAAAATGTCACCACCGAAAACCATGAAGGAGAAGAAAACTCTGTGAACAGCTCTCCCAGTGAAATCTCACGCCCGCCACAAGGCTTGAGAACAGGGCAGGCCATCTTGAGCCGGAAATTCTATAACTAACAGAGCTGGACCCATGCAAAGAGCAGGGGAGGCAGGAGAAGAGGGGAGGGGACTAGCCTGGGCTGGGGCCGTGACCACAGGTGGGCTTCTCTGGGAGCTGAAGCTTTCTCGTGACACCAGACGGTGGTGATGGTTGTGCACCCCTGTGAGTGTGCTGAAACACACTGAGCTGCACACTTAACAGGTGCATTTTACAATTATACCCCAATAAACCTTTTAAACAAGAGGGGATTGCTGAACTCAAAAAAGAAATAGAAAAGACAAAATTATGTGAGAAATGAAGACGAAACTAGAAAGTTCTCCAAAGAAAACAAATCTGAATAAAAATAAGGGGCACTGAAGAAGCGTAGGAAAGTGGACATTAAGAAAATTAAATAATAAAAAAGAGTTAAGAGAAAGTTGTTGAAATGGAAGAAAAGAAAATCTAGCCAATGTATAATGAATATTGAAATAGAAAACCACAGCAATGGCGGATGGCTAAAACTTAAAACTATAAGCCAAAGAGAGGTAAGAGCAGACCTGGTCCCCACACATTGGAACCAGATCACGTCGGAACCCAGTGAAACCAAGAGTCTTTAAAACAAGGGAGGAATTCCCCTTTGCCTCCAGCTGAGTCTGAGGAGTGTCAGGCAAAGCGAGGCAGTGGGGAGCTGTGTCCTCAGGACGGGAGGGAAGGTGTGGCCCAGGGTTTTCTGTGCAGTCCATCCCTCCTTCGTGTGTCCAAAACCACAGTCTGAATGTGCAGGAACAAGGAATGCCATGGCCCTTCAGACGTGGGGAAGCCTGACGTGTGAGGCTGAGTCCAGGGACTCGGACCTGGAGACTCAGCCACCTTCTGATGTGAGCAGAAATCACACATCAAAATCAGCAAGAGAGAGAGAGAGGGAATAGGCTGACCCACTGACTGCTGTTCAAGCAACAGGCAGGAGTCAGAATACCTTCAAAAACAAATGCAAAAAGCTGAGCAGGAGAGGTTTAAGAAGAGCATATGGGATTAAGGGCATTCAATACAGAGATGACAAAATACAAACCTTCTTTGATACCAAGAGAGGTTTTTAATGCACGAGAGAAGATGCCGGCTTCTGGCTTTGGGTGTCTGAGAGGCCAACCTCTGCAGCACCTGTGAGGCCCAGGCCCAGAGCAGGGGGCGCCAGGGCAGGGAGAGGAAACCCCCGAAACAGGTGGACGCCCCAGCCTCGCTGCCCTGACGTCCTCAGGACAGAACCTGGGCGAGCACAGGTGGGAGTGAGGGAAGACCCAGAACCCAGAGACCAAGGATGGGAGGAGATACCCACGAGCACGCATCTGACCCAGAACAGCAACCTCAACAAGAAGACACCACAGGGATTTCTCTGGCGGTCCAGGCCCCCGGCATCGGAAGCATCAAATCCAAGTGACTAAGACTCGGGCTTCCATGGGGGCCTGGGTTCAATCCCTGGTCAGGGAACTAGATCCGTAGCACTAGCACTCAGACTGCAACTAAAGATTCCACGTGCTTCAACGAAGATGGAAGATCCCGTGTGCCGCAACTGAGACCTCCCTGGCCAAATAAATGACGCTCCACCCAAAACCGGGCCAAAAAAATCGGGATGCTTCATAAAAACAGGAGCAGCCAATCCGCATATGAAAAGCTGCTCAATGTCATAAGTCGTCTAGAAAATATAGATTAAAATACAACAGGAAACCACACAACTCCAGTCAGAATGGCTAAAATGCAAAGGAGCCAGCCTGCTCCCCGCTCAGAGAGGGGGTGGCAGCTCACAAGCCACACAGCGACTCCAAGCCTGAGGGTCTTCCCAACGGGTGCAAAGGCACTCCTGAAAAGTGTCTGCCGTGCAGGGTAGCAGCTCTTCTGAGCAACCACGACCCACTCCGGGCCATTCCCGCCCTCAGAAGAGCTCTGTTCTGAACCAACAAACACCATTTTGGTCACTTTCCTTCTGGTTTAACGGCCTGAAACAGTTGCCTCCTGGGGACATCCAGACCCCTCAAGCTGGGTGTCATCCCGCGCCTTCCTCCAACTCTCCTTCTCCCCTCCACCTCACTCTGGGAGTGCATCTTCCGGATTTAAAACCTGAGCACCTTGCGGGCTCAGCTCATGCCCGCTGCGTCCTCGTTTATCCCCGAGTCTCGCCGCCACCCTGCTTTGGGACCTTTAGCACCTCAACTGTCCCGGGGGCTCCAGTTCCCTGCTCTTCCCTCCCGGGTGAGAACTGCAGCCTCCCGGACACAGAGAATCAGCTGAGGACCAGCCCCCAAACCTAACTCCAGCCCCCAGACATGGTGCTCCCTCAAATGCATTCCACGAACTCTTCAGCTCAACCTGTTTTCCTGGAGGAGGGCCTGAAGGAACCAGGAAACACCTCATATCCTCGTCCTGGCGGTGGGCTTCATGGCCATCTGTGACCCCCTCCTCATGCCCACACCCCTCACTTGCTGCAGCCACGGCCCCATCCCAGCCCAAGTCCTTGGTCCCTGATCCCTGAGCCCTGTACAAAGAGAGGGATGGACTTTCTTTTCTTTCCGCAGCTCTCTCTCCAGGAAGAATTAACTTGTGCTAAGAGGCCTGACACATTTCCCGTCCTGAAGCTGCTTGTGGCTGTGATTTAAGGAATGCCTCCTGATGACCATCTTGGAGCTACTTGCTGCAGAGGAATGAGAACAGGTGCTTGGACTCAGCACCAGTGAGAGCAGCTTTTGCAGCACCTGCTTAGTCGTGGAGAGACTCATGGGGTGTCCCTTTGCTCCCCCCATGCCTTGATTTCAAGGAGAATATGTTGGCAGAAAAGACACTCCTCCATCTCTCTGGCCTTCCTGGTGGGAGCCCCTGGGCAGAGTGCGGCTATGCACTCACGAGACCCTCCAGGACAGGGAGGCCAGTGGAGCTGCGGCACAGACATTCCCCATCTGGCCAGTCCTGAGGACAGGCGGGCTGGCCCCTGGTTTGTATGCGTGAGACCAGCATGGCTCCTGGAGGGCACGTCTGGGTAGACACGAGAGGGACTATCTGGCCAGGGTCCAGTGCAGGGGGCAGCAGAGGAGCCGGCCTCTCCCTGAGGGGTGGTCAGAGAGGGGGGCCCCACGCCAAGGATCCACTGAGCCCCTGGCAGTGGGTGACAGTCCCCTCAAAAGTGGAGAGACGACTCCGAGTGGGCTGGACGGGGGCCACGGTCCTAGGGCAGATGGGGAGCCTGGGCCTGCGTCACCCCACCTTCCAGCCTGATGGGCCTTAACATGTCTGGCCCACGGGCTCCATCCACCACAAGACCAGACATATGTCTCAAAGCCAATTTAAGGAGATTAAAGGAAAGCAAACTACTCAACCGTGAGATTTACCTTCTGACCAAGTGTTCTGCTGGAGTGTTTCCTCTAAGGCAGTCAAGGAGGGAGGGAGAGCAGTCGGGGTCCGCGTCCCCGTTTCTAAGCCAGAGGCCAGCGTGGGTCCTGCCCTGCGGGGGAGGCCCGGGCCAGCTCGGACCCCAGTGCTCCAGGGCCACTGCCCGCAGGGGAGCGAGGAGCGCTCCTCTCCCACTGCCACCCAGGGTGGCAGGGCAGCACTGCCCATGTCCTGCACTTTCCCGCAAACAGCCCTTAAACCAGGATGAGGTGGCCGCACAGGGGTGAGCCCAGAGCAGACGCCCACGGTCTTCACATAGAAACCCGCTGCTCCTGAGGAGGCCCAGCACCCGCACGTAGCCCCAGGGAGCGCCGGGAAGGCCCTCAAAGACCCTCCCCGCATGCCCAGAGGAGGGATCCATGGGCCACACTTACCCGCCCGCCCTCATCAAACGGGCCCACGTGGGCGAACCAGGCTCGGGAGCAGAACCAGGTGGGCATGATCACGGTGGGGCCATTGGAGGTAAACACCTGGAAGCAATTAGCATTGACACAATTAACAGAGAACAGTTGTCACACAACCCCTCAGGTTATTTCCCAGAAAGTCACTCAGAAAGTGATAAACTGCATGCCCCTTCCCTGTCAATACAAAGGTTCAAGTGGCTTTAGAGGCAGATAAATGGTGTCCGGCTCCCCAGGTGGACAGACAGAGGGGGATCCCCACCCCCAGCTCCTCGGGGGCTGTGCTGTAACCTTTTCTGATCGAGCTTCACCTACACCCTAATGAAAAGGAATGCCTAAAATGAAGAGTGACCACAGAGAGGCACTGCGTGTCCGCCACGTGGGGCTCTGCCTGCCCGACTGGTGGGCAGCTGGGCTTGGGGGCTCCGAACTCTTAATTTCTACTAGGTTATAAAGTCTGCACCTGTGCCATGGACTCTGTGAGAACCTGCCTGACGTCTGGTCCGACCTGCACCTAAATCATGACAGTGTGAGGCTGTGAGCACGTCTTGGGGACAGGGAGTCACACCCAGAAGCTGAGCTGGAACAGAATGGGACGGACAGACCCCCACCCTCTGTGCCTGGGACAAGTTCCTTCTTCTGTATTTGGACATGGTTTGTGATCATCCAGCAGCAGACAGTCACTTGGGACAGCCCACCCCTTCCACACAGCCCTCACCTGCCAAGCTCACTCAGCCCTGAGTAAGCCTGTCTTCTGCACTTTTGCTTCGAGACACTTCCACCAGAGACTACTCCACGCCTAGTCCCCGCCTCTCAAGCTCTCTGCTCACTCAGGAGCCTCACTGACCACAGGTGACTGGGGGAACCTGTTTGTGGAACTTTCTCTTTGGTGACACAGGGAAGGGGCGAGGCTGCTGTGCTGACTAGGGCTTGGTGATTGACATGGGATCCCCCCTGCACCCCACCCCACCGTGGGCTTAAGAAGTGGAGCAGCTGCTGACGTGTGGGATCTGACTTTTAAATGTGGTTTCCAGCAAGACAGAACTCGTGAGGGTCTTAACAATCCTCTTAGAAATTTGCCAGTCATCAGTTCTAGTCACTGTTTGAACTGTGTGTAGGTGAAGGAATGTCGTGTCTTAACCTGATGTGTGAAGTGTAGCGTGTGAGCCCCTCTGTGTACAGGTGCCCCTGTCTGTCCCCTGAGGCTGCCAGTGGGTCCCCCTTCCTTGTCCTGCAGCAGAGCAGGGGGCCAAAGTCCTGTCCAGACCAGCCCCTGACCAGGGGAGCTGTGGCGCCCTCGGGAGAAGGTGGTGTAGGCTTAATGAGGGTATCCCACCTCTAAAACCCCAGGGACTCATTACAAGAAACCTTGAGCAAAACTGTCTTAGAAGAAAAACAACCCTTTCTTCCATGAATGGCCTGTTGTGGCCACTTCCTGCACTCAGGTCACATGTTCCTGGATGTGAAACATGGCCAGGCCCCTGTGTGGGTCGAGCAGGTCAGCAGGACTCAGGGCCAGCTTCCTGGCATGGCCACAATTCTGCCTCGCTGCTCCCACGAGCTCAGGCTGGTCCTGCCAGCCCACAAGGAGTGGAGAGGGGCTCCTGGCTTCCTGGGATTCGGCCTGCCTGCAGCCACAACGCCTGGCCTGGGCCATGGAGGTTCTGCCAACAACAACTAGAGACCAGAACATAAGGCTCTTTCCCTTGACACCCTGGGGCACGAAGGATGTGGGGAGAATACAGGGGGGACTGGGCCGCCCTCCTTCCCTCGCTGCACTGCCTGCACTGAGTCTGAGGCAGGGAGGGAGGAGGAGGCAGCACCCAGGAGCGAAGAGGTCCCCAGGGAGACCCAAACATCTGCCGCCCTCTGCCCTGGACTCTGGGCACAGTCTTCAGCCCAGACAAGCCCCTTGCACATGCACATGCCTACACACACAGGCAACACACATCCCACTGCCTCGGGCAGGCGGGCCCTGAGGGCAAGCCCATCACCTGCGAGTGGGATGTACAGGAATTGAAGACTCCTGCAGTGAAGTCCAGAGAAGGCAGTGGCACCCCACTCCAGTACTCTTGCCTGGAAAATCCCATGGGCGGAGGAGCCTGGTGGGCTGCAGTCCATGGGGTCACTAAGAGTTGGACACGACTGACTGACTTCACTTTCACTTTTCACTTTCATGCACTGGAGAAGGAAACGGCAATGCACTCCATTGTTCTTGCCTAGAGAATCCCAGGGACGGGGGAGCCTGGTGGGCTAAGGTCTATGGGGTTGCACAGAGTCGGACACAACTGAAGCGACTTAGCAGCAGCAGCAGTACTGAAGTCAGCTCACTTCCGCCTTCATTGGGGGCGCAGGGCAGGCGCTGGGCCCACCCTCTCAGCCCAGAACACGAGCTCCCCTGCCCAGCAGTGCAGCAGCTTCAGCGGGTGAGGCTGTCTCAGGCAAGGCCCTGGGAGGAGGGCTAGCGTCCCCATGCTGGGCCTGGTTACAGCCATGCCTACCCACACCTCCGAGCTTGGGCACTGTGTCCAGCCATGGCACTGGCTTAGAATGACCAGCGTGTGCTCCTGATTCTAACAACTAACACACACTCGGCCCTGAGACCAACAAGCTGAAGGTTTGGATAGTGCACATAGGCCCTGCTCCCCTGCGCCACTTCATTTGGCTGGAGCTGCTGAGAGGCTCACGGCGGATGGCGACTCACACCACAGCCCGGGGGCCGGTCTGGTGGGGCCTCTTCCTGGCCTGCAGGCAGACTTCTCCATGTGTCCCCACATGGCAGCAAGAGCTCTGGCGTCTGATCCCATCAGGGCTCCACCCTCACGGCCTCAGCTGATCCGTCACTCCCAAAGGCCCCATCTCCCAGTCCCATCACACTGGGGGTTCAGGACTTCAAGAATGGAGGACATCGGCATTCAGTCCAGGACAGGTCCACCCCATTCTCAGACCTCCAGCTATGCCCTGTCTCCCAGGGGCAAGTGCTCCCCTGTCCTGATCCACAGGCATTCGCACCCAGGAGCCCATCAGCAGTGACCACTCATCTCTAATTGACCCCAAGCTCCAGACTACAAACCTGGCTGCCCCCTAATGTCTTCCCTTAGTTGCATGAGGGATGACTCAAATGACTTACAATTTTGTTGAATATGATTAACACACACACATGGTACATGTTTAAAGTTTGATGAATGTGACCAAAGTATACACACCTAACCACCCCATCCCCAGCTTCCTTGTGCCCTTGTCCATCCCCCGGGGTGAGCTTCCCACCTCCCTCCCCCAGGCAATTGCTAACTTGCTTTTTTGGGGGGTGGGCACACACTGCTTTCAGGATCTTAGTTCCCCCAAAAGGGATCAGACCTTGGCCCTGGGCAATGAAAGTGTGGAATTGTGACCACTGGACCACTAGGGGATTCTCTGATTGGCTTTCTATCACAAGTAAATTCCTTGCATTTACCAGGATTTCACAGAGTCACACAGTCCGTGCTCTTTTCTGGTTCCTTGCCCTCAGTACCGCCTGTTGCTCTGAACTACAGCTGTTTCCCCTTTCGCCTGTTGGATGCGGGCTGCTCCTAGTTTATGTGGCGAGCATCTGGGTGTAAGTCTCTAGGCTTCTGTTTCTCTCAGGTAAATACCCAGGAGGGGATGACTGGATGAAAAGGCAATTGAATGGACAGCTTCTAAAAAATCTGCTAAACTGTTTTCCAAAGTGGTTGGACCATTCGAGTTCCCACCAGCAGTGTGCGTTCCTGTGGCTCCACATTCTTGCAAACACGTGGGATGGCCAGCCTTTTTTATTCTAGACCTGCTAACAGGTATGCACTGGTATCTCACTGAGGACTTAACATTTTTCTAATGGCGAACGATGCTGAACTAATTTGCCATCCATATACCTTATTTGATGAGGCATCTATTCAAATCATTGGCCTGTTTTTTATTGGGACGTTTGTTTTCTTATCATTGAGCTTTGAGAGCCCTACAGAGCTCTGGGCACAAGCCCTTTATCAGAAATTATCTGCAAATATTTTCTCCCATTCCCCTGACCTGTCTTTTCCTTCTCTTAACAATGTCTTTCAAAGAACTTTTCCATGTTCTTGAATTCCAATTGACCCATTTTTTCCCTTTTATTATGATTTTGGTATCTTATCTAAGAACTTTTTTGCTTAACCCAAGGATGTAAAGTTTTTTTTTCTAAGTTTTCTTCTAGAATTTTTACAGTTTTAAGTTCTACATTTCGTTCTAGGATCCATTTTGAGTTAATTTTCACACATGGTCTGAAGTTGTAAAGTTCAATTTTATTGCATATGGATATCCATGTGTTCCATCTGTTCGAAGATGATGCTCTTTTCCCACTGAGCTGCATTTGTACTTTGGTTAAAGATCAGTTGTCTGTGTACACACAGGCCAATTCTGGACTCTGCTCCATCCTTTTGATCTCTATGCCAACACACACTGTCTGGATTAGCCTTGAGGTGGGGTAGTGCTTGTTCTCTGACCTTGTTCTTCTTTTTCGGATGAATTTTGACTAGTCTAAATCCTTTGCATTTCCAACAGATTTCAGAATGAGTTTGTTGATTTCCATTAAAAACAACAACAAGAAACAACCCTGCTGTGATATAAACTGGGATCATGATGAACATACAGATCAGTCTGGGGAAGACAGACATCTCAACAACATTGAGACCTCCAAGCCATGAGCACCGTGTATCTCCCCATTCACTTAAGGCTTATTTC
The DNA here is from genome assembly GCA_006408675.1 of Madoqua kirkii. NCBI lineage: Eukaryota > Metazoa > Chordata > Mammalia > Artiodactyla > Bovidae > Madoqua > Madoqua kirkii. The sequence continues at coordinate 3,345 of SJYC01028239.1, read as the reverse complement.
TTGCAGCAACTGTACTAGTTTCCTGTGGTTGCTGTCACAAACATAGTGACTTAAAACAACAGTGGTTTATTTTCTTAAAGTCCTGGAGGCCAGAAGTTCTAAGTGAGTCTCACAGTGTGAAATCGGGGTGTCAGCAGGGCCTCGCTCCATTCAGAGGCAGGGGGACCACTGTTACAGCTTCTGTAAGCCACCAGCACCACTTGCCCTCCCTGGCTCAGGGCCCCTCTCCTGTATTCACAGCCAGCAGCGTGGTGTCTCATCTGTCTGGGTCAAATCTCCTCTGACTCCTCATAAGGACACTTACGATGGCAGGGCAATCTCAAAGTCCATTATCAGATCCGCAAAGACACTTTTTCCACGTAAAGTAACATTTCCAGTGTAACCCCCCCATCCCCAGGGGACATTTGTTGATGTTTGCAGACCTTTTCAGTTGTTACACCTGGGGGTGGAGGGGTGAGGAGATGGGGAGGGCACTCCTGCTATCTAGCTGGGACAGGGGAATGACGTTTTAACTGTGAGGAAACACACTACACCCTCATGTTGCTGCAATTAAAAAGAGTGACAATACCAAGTGAAAATCACACAGGTTTCGGGAAGGACAGTGAGACAGAACCACTTTGCAAAGCAGCTGAGCAGGTGCTCAGACCTTCTGCACAGCTAGTCGCTCCGCTCCTGGGCACACACCACACAAAACCTGTCCATGAATGTTCCAAGCGGCTTTCTTTACAGCAGACAAAACACTTAGAATCTAAACCTTATGCGTCAACACTGTATGGCAGGACCCATAGTGCAGACGCAGCGTATGCGCCCCCAGCAACAGAGTAACTGATGTGCATGCAACACAGGGGAACGTCAGCTAAGTGCGGCCGTTACAATCTTATTTGTGTGGAATCTTAAAAATGGTAGCTTTAACCCCTAGCGACAGAGAAAAGGTCAGTGGTGCCTGCAGCTGAGGTACAAAGACACAAACTTAAAAAGTCTTTAACAAAATCTTTGCTGCCACGCAGTAAGCTGCTGGCATAAGCGTCCTGAAGCCATCAGCTCAGACCTGAGCCCCGTGCCTCCCAGTATCTCAGCGTCTGGGTTTTCAGGGAGGTTATGCTTGGGGGGCGGGAGGGGGTCTGAAAGGTCTGTGAAGCCAGGCTTACAGCCAACCAATGCCATAGAAGGGCCCCTGAAGCCCTCTGAACCCAGCATTATATGGCAAATACAAAAACATCAGTGCCAACAAACGTGCTCAGTAATTTCCCGACAGAAAAAAGCTGATTTCACACTATTATTTGGAAACCATTACAAAGCAAAACTGAGCTTCCTGTTTTCAACGCTGACTTGCCAAAACTCCAGACGCATTTTCTGGCGAGTGACTCCACAGCTGCACACCTGATGTTCCAGCTGTTTCCTCCGGTTGTGGGACTGACCAGAGAAAACAGACCCAGACCCCAGACACACGGGCGCATGAAATGAGGCTTTGAGTATAAAATGCACATCAGATTTGAAGACCTGGTATGAAAAAAAGCATGTAAAATATCTCACTGATATTTTCATATTGATCACATGTTGAAATGATAATATTGTGTATATATTTTAGACTAAAGAAGATATAATTAATCTGTTTTTAAACCTTTTTAATGTAACTACTACATTAAAAAAATTGTACTTTGGCTTCCATTTGTGCCTCATCTTCTTTCTTTTTTAATTTGAAGTATAGTTGATCCACAATGTTGTGTCAACTTCCACTGCACCACATCATATTTCTAAGTATCTGTCCCCAAAAAGTTCGATACGTTCTTCTTTTTAAAAAGTTTATTTTCAGAGTTGTTTTTTTTCTCTTTTTAAATTATGCATTTGGCTGTGCTGGGTCTTAGCTGTAGCATGTGGGATCTTCGATATTTGATGTGGCATGCAGGATCTTTTTAAGTTGCGGCAGGAGAACCCTTAGGGGGACCCAGTACCCTGACCAGGGATGGAACCTGGGCCCCCTGCACGGAGCATGGAGTCTTAGCCACTGGACTACCAGGGAAGTCCATCAATCCATTCTTTAAGTGGCATAGGCCCATGAAGTAGGAGGAAATGCACATAAACAGCAAAGGCTAGTTCAGAAATGGGCAGTTCCGGTGGGAGGAAAGGAGTTTAAGCAAAGAGTGAGGCCATCACCAGACTGGCCGAGGGTCAGGCCTGGGCACCTGTAGAATTTGTGAGCACCAACCTTTCCTCCTGCATTGCCTGCTGCTTTGGTAGGACCATCAATATTTGGGAATTAAAACAAAGTACTTCTAGATTTCCATGGGTTGAAGAGAAAAAAAAAAACACAAGAAACTTAGAAAATATTTTAAGCCAAATGAAAATGAAAAGAACAATACATTAAAATCGTGGTAAGCAGTCAGAACAATAGAGAAGACTTTATAGCTTGAAACATTAGAAAAGTTCTCAAATCAATGATCTAAGCTTCTACCTTAAGAAGAGAGGAAAATAGCAAAGTAAACTCAAAGTAAACAGAAAAAGGATAGAACAGATACAAGAACAGAAATCTGTGAAATAGAAAATGATCAAGAACATCAATAAAACCAGAAGCTTAATCTTCAAAAAAACACCAGTGATATTGATAAATATCTAGCTTATCAAAAATAAAAGATACAAATGATCAATGAGAAATAAAATACCATGTCACTACAAAACTATAGACATTAATAAGGAAATAAAGGAACATTGTTAAGTTTATACCAGTAACTTCAATGACCAGATAAAATGAACACATTGTCAGATGTTCCAGCCAAGGAGACCAGGCGCCTGATCTGGGGAGAAGCAGGAAAAGTGCCACAAACGTCCCCAGCCCACCATAAGCCCAAGAAACTCACCTGCCCACTTAGTCCACAAACCATGACCACTGACAGCACGTTATTGTAAGCCCTAAGTTTGGAGTCGCTGGTTAGGCAGCAGTAAATAACTAGAACCAACTAAGCGTCTGTTGGATGGCCTAAGTGGTGGAGATACCACCACTTAGGTGGTATCCACCAGAAGGTAAGAGAAGCCAGAAATGCCACAGGCAGCCGTGCTCGGTCCAGGGCTTGGGTGGAGGGAGTGATGGAAGAGGACCACCCCCAGAGCCGGAAGAGGGAGCAGAGCCCTCAGGTCCTTCATAGCTGCCACTGGGACCTCCCACACTTGTTCCCAGTAAGGACACCGGCCAGAGGTGCCTGGGGTCCCACAAACCCCACATCCAGGATGAGGACTCTGAATGCAGATTTATGCAGCAGCTGCTAGCCAAGAGGCAAAGATGTGGACCTTTTTCCTCCAGTTTCATGGCTGAGTCGTCACAGCGCAGGATCCAGTGAACCCTTTGTGGGT
>SJYC01028238.1:0-32520 GCA_006408675.1 Madoqua kirkii | reverse complement strand
GTTATCCATGGTGTCTCATTCCTGAGGCGCGGCCTGTCCACCTTGGCATCTGACCTCCAGACTGAACCCATGGAAACCCCCATTTCCTAGAAACGCTTTCCACTTGCAGCTCCAGTGCTGGGCCAGAGGAATGATGGGAGGAATCATTCAAAGTTCCAGAGAGATTTGCCAGCAGCTCTTTCAAGGTACCAAGGTTTCCCGCATGTGAATATGCAACAGCTGATGAGGACGCTGCTGGGAAATGTTCTCATGTGTGGCTGGTTCAAGGAGTCCAAGGGTCAGACCCATGCAGCTGATCTGCAATGGCTGTCTATCCCATCGGCCCTGAGGGGCCTGAATCAGTCTGAATCACTGAACTTTCTGGAAGTATTATTGCAGGACAGATGACCACAGGCTCGGGCACCCCTTCACTCACAAAGCATCACTCGAGAACTGACTACATATGGCCCAGGGAAGCCATGAGATTCGTCAACCCTTCTCGCCCATGCTCAACCATCACCATTTTATTTCTCTGAGTTGTTCCAGCACCAGGAATGAGGAACGAGGCCCACCCACTAATTCTGAATCTAGGGCGGAACCAGATGGAAGGTGGAATTAACAGATTTCAGACAGGCCTTAAAATCTGAAATCCTAGTCAGAGAGAACAGGGAGAGAAGGCCCACATCCATTCACAGATATGTGGTCAGTGCATTCCCCTGGGACTAAAATGCTAAAAAGTCACTTATTAAATGGGATTAAGCAAGAAAACACTACAGCCTACCATGGGTAGGCTACAGTATCCGGGCACACTTTTTAAAGTATTTTGAGTAGAAAATTGATACTCTTTTGATATAAAACTGACTTGACATGAGAATGAAATGCAGAATGCTTGGGTTCCCCCTGAAATGAGAGAAACAACGGGTTTAGAGCAGGTTTAGAAGCAGCTCTGTGTCTGAGAACCGGACGTGGTGCTGTGTTGACCACGACGCCCAACGTTGCCTCACACGTCTGTGCTCTGTGGCCTTGTGGCCTCATGACATCCTCCTCGGGGTGGGGTGGGTGGCTTGTCAACATGCCTCCAGCACAGACAACACAGAGCATATGCATGGCCGTCCACACGGGTGATGCTGAACTGAGACGCCACAGCCAAGGGCTCTCCGAGGGCAGTTCTGCACATAGGATGCCCAAGTAGGGCCAGCGGCTTGGTTCACACACATCCACACTCATCCCATGTGGACGGGGCCCAATTTACCGTGCTTCCTGGTTCCAGAAACACCTGCTGAGCCACTTCTGATGTTGTCGTGGGCTGTGGTGGAGGAAAGGTGTTGGTGGCTGGACTGGTTTTCTCTGCAGGTGAGGGTCTGGCCTGGCGACCGGGCACACACTGCCTCGGCCAGCTGCTGGCCCACCTGGGGGCCCAGCTGCTGCAGAATCCCTCATCTTGCTCCCCACCTGGGGGCAAATCTGGGCCGGGCAGCACCCATGTGCTTCCCTCGACTGCTGAGTGGCCAGTGTAGGCCCCGAGAACCACCGCTCGGATCTCCCAGGGCCTAGTGCTGCCGTCTGGGCAGTGCTACGCCAGCCCAGCTCTGGCCAGGAGGTGCCTCTGACTCAGACCCCGTCCCTTGTGTCTGAGGTGCCAGTCATCCCACAGGCAGTCAGCAAGCCTGGCGCCACCCAGGCTCCCATGCAGGGCGGGGGTGTCCATCCTGCTGTGCCCTGGCACCACGGCGTCCAGCGGCATCCTGCTCACCATGGGGCTCAGCGATCGCCCAGTGGGTGAGTGGGTGAGCTTGAGGGGCAGGACTGATGGAGGGAATCCGGTTTGCGCCTGTGCTCTGCTCGCACTTGTGCAGGCACACATGGTTGCGGGTGTCCACCGTGACGGGAAAGCAGTGAAGAGACACTGTGTGGGGCTGAGCGCACCAAGGGAGCCCCGAATGTGTGAGCACAGGTGGACACACTGTCCTGGGCAGGACACACACGGATGTTTCAACTGGAGGCCCCAGAGAGGAGCAGCCCAGTGCCTGCTGGGTGTGCCTCACTGTCCCACCCTCGGCTCTGCAGGCCCTCGGCCAGCAGAGACCCACGATGAGGCCGTGTGGGGTGGGAGGCCCATAAATCCTTCCAGGTCAGACTCAGCTGCAGGATGCTAGAGGCCAGAGCCTCACACACTGACCCGTGGGGCAGGAGGCCTGGGAGAGTCTCCAGGCCAGTGAGAGGGCCAGGCTCCACAGGGGAACATGGCCTGCACCAAGGCTGCTGAAAGGCCCTAAATTTGGGGATAAGGAGCAGCAGATGGCTAACAGGGCAGCAGCCAGGACCCCCAGGCGCCAGCTACCCACGAAGGTGAGAGGAAGGATAGTCTGGGGAAGGGTCAGCAGCACAGCCACACCTCCAGCCACTCCCAGCTCTGCCCGTGGGGACCTTACTTGTGCTGGCTGGGCCCTTGGGTGTGGGGACGCCGGTGGCCGTGGGGCCTCAGCAGGCCTCGGCTGCCCCCAGACCAGGGGCTGTCGCCACATGACACCGACTGGCGCCACCAGGAAGTTACGTGCTGCCCTGATGGCCACCCCTCCTTAGCCTTAGGGCTCACGTGTCAACCATATTCTTGGGTGGCCTTGACATGCTCACAGCCCAGCACCTGAAACGGCTCCTTCACAAAGCCGACGCCAGGGATCCTGTGTCAGCAGAGAGAGCGCTGACCAGGTGGACCCTCACCCCTGGTCTCCCTGGAATGGGGGCCAAGGGCACTGCGCAGCCTGAAGCTGGCTCTGCCCTGAGCTCCCGTGTGGCCCTGCTGGCTGCCGGCCACCCAGCACTGGGTTGGTGATAATGATAAAAAGGACAATGTCAGGAAAAGCCCATCTGTCATTATTTGAGGAAATTGTTAAACTAACTCCTTTTAATGGGCAACGACAGGGAAGAATTACCCTTTTCATGACATTAAGCTCAAGCTTGCCCCTTGGGGGAACTGCCCTTCAGAGGAACATGAGCTTGTCCTCCAGAAATGCCAAGGGTACTGGGGGTGTCCCTGGGGGTGGCAAAGCTGGGGGACCTCTGATGTGGGGGGCACGGAAGTGCCATCCCTCGAGCTGGGTGTGGGCTCTGGTCCAGCACCCCCGCGGGCCCGGCAGGGGCAGCCTCACGCCAGCTTCTCCCCTGCCATGTCTCTACGGTCTCAAGCTCTGCTTTGCGGAACCCAACCCAAGTCATTCATGCCTGTGCGTCCTAGGCAGGCAAGTACGGTGGGTGCCCAGGAGGTGTGCAAGGATCAGGAGTGGTGGAGGGAGGGTGGAGAGACACGTTTGTTTCAGAGGTGCTGCTGGCAGAGATGGGGCACCCAAGAGCCTCTTGATGAAAGTGAAAAAGGAGAGAGGGAGGGAAAGGGCAACCAGCTGCATCTGGACTCCCCCTCTAGGACTCCTCATCGCTTGAGGATCTTCTCAGCTCTGTGCTTTGATCTCCAAATTCACATTTCAACCTCCCCTTGGGGGAGGGAAGGAGGAAAAGTTTTTTTCTGAATGTGCAACAAAGCCTCCATCCCCAGCGAGCTTTGCAGGTCAGCCCCCAGCCCCCGCCCCAACCCAACATGGAGAATTCCTTAACACCCAATTTACATGGAATCATTTCAGATTATACTTAATCACCGAGAGCAGAACACCTATAATTTTAGGGGGACTGCTCCTTCCCAGACATTTCTTAAAGCTTCATACTTTCTCCGTCTTATCAACCCCTGCCTGCCCCAATCCTATTTGAACAAGACAGAACAGTTTCCAAAGCATTTCGTAATGTTTCTCTCGATCTACAAAGAACAAAGTGAGAGGACTCCATCCCCACCTGCCACTCCCAGGGCACCTCTCAACCTTCATGCCTCTCACTGAGCGTTGTTGGGGAGGGGCTGGCTATTTCTCGGGGCTGCACTTGCCGCTCCTCACTCTCACCTCTTACCTCTTTCTTTCTCACCTTTTCACCTCTTTCTCCATTTTGGTGAACTGGCATCTCCTCCAGGAAACATCTCACCCTGAATGACCTGAACCACACCTGGGGGCATTTTGGCTCCAATCACGGCTCCATCAGAAAGGGCTGCAGACCTCCTCACTGTGGCCTGGCTGTGCCCGATGTTCTGCTAAGGTCATCTGACTCAGTCCTGGCACCCCGTGTGGAGGCGGTCACCATGCTGGGGACTCAGACCCATTGCCCATTGGTGCTCCAGCAGGCGGCCTCCTGGCTCTTGGCTTCCTCTCTTCCTTCTCCAATCAAGACCCATGGAAATCAAGTGCAATTCTTAAGCAATTTTATGATGAATTCGCCAGGATTTTTTATTTTTAAATCAAAGGTAAAATTAAAAACAAACCAGAGAAGCCAGATTTAAAAAAAAAAAAACTTCCTTAAAATGAATGTCCAGAAGATGCCTGACTTTTTACCCTAAATCATTAAATATTTCTTCTTTTAAAGAGACACATATTTGATTCAAATAGTCTAAAAAGACCCACCAAGAGTCAGTTATTGGAAAAAAAGAAATATGTGGGGTTTTGCACAACAGGGCTAGGAGAAGGGACGCCAACACTCTGGACCCTGCATACTTGGACTTGAGCACATGTTCTCCCAAAGAAGATAAAGAAATGGCTAATAAACACACAAAAAAGATGCTCAACATCACTGATCATTAGGGAACTACCAATCAGAACCATGAAATACCACCTTATACCTGTGAAAATGGCTACTATAAAATAGTAAACAAAAACAAAAAATGAAACCAGAAAACAGTAAGTAATGATGAGGATGTAGAGAAATTGGAACCCTCTTATATTGCTGGTGGGAATATAAAACACTGCGGCTGCCATTCTTCCAAATGATAAACATGTAATGATCTTGCAATCCTACTCCTGGGTATATACCCCAGAGAATCAGGAACAGAGACTGACACACACACGGACGGCAATGTTCATGGCAGCATTAGCACAAAAGCCAAAAGGTAGAAATAACCCAGTGGCCCTCAAAATGATGAGTGTACACACAAAATGTGGTATATGATGGAATATTATTTAGTAACAAAAAGGCATGAAATTGTGACAGACACAGGCACTGCCACCAGCCTACACTGCCTGAAAGCAGAATGGGAGCAAAACAATAAAAACAGGACAAGAAAAGAGAGCGAAGAAAGTACAGGTTTGGTGGCCACTTCTTTTGGTCCCATCAGAACACGGCAATTATTTTCAAAATTCGAAGAGAAGTTGGCTCATCATGATGGTTTCTTTCAAGCTTTCCTTCGTTCCCACTTTCAACAGCCACCCATGATTTAACACTAGCGGCCTCCTGCCACCCACAGCTGAGGGGCTGCGTCCTACCTGTGCCTTAATACTCACAGGAAGCCTTGGACACACCTGAGAATACGCTGGCTTTCCACTGGATCTGAGCCCCCCAGGGAGCTACAGCAAAGGAACTATGAGGACAATCTCCCTGTTGGCTTCAAGGGTCCCCGCCTGCTATCATTCTCCAGACCAGCCTACATCTGACTCCAATGAGCAGTCTATCTTCATTCTTTACCTCCAATAAATTGCACATGGAAACGGCCACTCAACACAGAGCTGACACCCAAGATGGTGTCCTTCTTAACAATGAGACCAGGCTAAGAATAAATCACATATTCGTGGGACCAGGAGTTTCACCAGCACATTCTAGCCAGTACCAGAGTGGGCTTGGCTCGGCCCATCACCTTCCTGCTCCCGGGCAGGGGTTGGCTTGCTCCAGATCATTCCTTTAGTCAATTAAATCACACACACACACACACACACACACACACACACACGAGCTGTGGTGGTCTCTCCTTTCCCCTGGGACTGTCCTATCCATGTTCTGTAGTGAGAAAAGTGCAGATGACTGTGCACTGTGCATGCAACAGCCCCAGCAGAGGGCGCTCGGGCCGCGAGGAGGGAGCTGACCCGCGGGCGGCAGCAGCAGCAGCAGCAGCCGCAGCCACAGACCTTGTGGCTGACCACACACCACCTGGGAACACAAACGCACCTCGCAGCAAACGGCTCAGACGCGCCCCATGAGGCGCCCAGTGAGGCTGCACCCCTGGCGGGGTGTGGAGCTGCGTCTCGGCTGCTTCTCACAGGCTGAAGGGTGTGGTCCCCTCCCACCCCCTCCTGCCTCCATCCCTCCGTGCCCCCAAGGAAGAGACGCGGCTGGCTCCGGCCCCAGTTCTCCCACCCTCTGTGCCAGGTGGCTGGACCCTCTCTGCCCTCCTCATCCACAAGGAGGGCCCTGGCCCACCCACCGCCCTCTGTCCAGGGGTCCCAGCAAGTGGCCTTTGTCTCCAGCACATGGGAAGTCATTTAGTTGGTTTTCAGTGATATTTTTACAAGTACATTCTTCACTTCGCCTCTGCTTTGTATTTCTCCGGGGACTGCATCCCTTCCCCAGGATCATAAAGTTTGTCTTCAGGGAAGAGCTCTCTTTACTTGAGGAGGGTTGAGTATGTGAAAGAGTTTTTCCTTAGATGACCAGAAGCTGTTATGTGAACAGATGAGGCCAGCACCCTCTGCGGGATGAGAACTGTTTGAGACAACAGGTCTTGCCTACAACCTCAGGACACATCGCAGTAATTTTCTTGGACCCTCGAGGATGACGTTCACTCGGCAAGCAGACACTGGAAGCCCCTGAAAAGAGGTGCCTGAAGTGAAGGTGGCAGCAGGAAGTCAGGGCCAAACAGCACCCCTGCTCTGACACCCAAGTATGAGTCACAGTCTGTTCCCAAACACGGCAGATTCACAACCAACCAGAGGATCAAACCTCTCCACAGCGGAGCCAAACAGCAATCCTTGCCACACAAAGGCAGCAGCGGTGGCTGTGGTTCCCAGAGGACCAGTGAGCTCCTCTGGCTCATGTCTGGGTGAGAAAAGGCAAGTTTTCAAGGGGCAAGAAGGACCCTGGCGGGGAACTAGGGACACGTTGCTCCTGGTCACGAGGCCACTGCAGGCGTCCTGTTGTGAACACAGGTCATGCGTGCAGGTGGGGACGGTCTCAGCTGAAGACAAACAGGATGGCCTATTAGTTCATTAGGACAACAAAGGAACACACACAGTTGAGTGGGAGGTGAGCACACAGGTGAGGGGGAAGTGAACACACAGGTGAGCAGGAGGTGAGCACACAGGTGAGGGGGAGGTGAGCACACAGGTTAAGGGGGAGATGAGCACACAGGTGAGCAGGAGGTGAGCACCTAGGTGAGGGGAGGTGTGCACACAGATTAAGGGGGAGGTGAGCACATAGGTGAGCAGGAGGTGAGCACACAGGTGAGGGGGAGGTGAGCACCTAGGTGAGGGGAGGTGAGCACACAGGTGAGCAGGAGGTGAGCACACAGATTAAGGGAGAGGTGAGCACATAGGTGAGTGGGAGGTGAGCACAGGTGAGGGGAGGTGAGCACACAGGTGAGGGGGAGGTGAGCACCTAGGTGAGGGGAGGTGAGCACACAGGTGAGCGGGAGGTGAGCACACAGATTAAGGGAGAGGTGAGGACATAGGTGAGTGGGAGGTGAGCACCTAGGTGAAAGGAGGTGCGCACCCAGGTGAGGGGAGGTGAGCACACAGGTTAAAGGGGAGATGAGCACACAGGTGGGGGGAGGTGAGTACCTAGGTAAGGGGAGGTAAGCACAGAGGTGAGTGGGAGCTGAGCACACAGGTGATGGGAAGTGAGCACCTAGGTGGGGGAAGTGGGCACACAGGTTAAGGGGGAGGTGGGCACACAGGTGAGGGGAGGTGAGCACCTGGGGGGGAGGTGGGCACACAGGTGGGAGTGCAGATGGTGGCTCCCCGGGGCAACATGTTTACGGCAGATCCCATTTCATCCAGTTTTGCCTCTTACTGTCACCATGTCTTCTGGCTCTGATGCGTCACCAAGTGTACTCTATAATCTAGTAATCTAGTTTCTGATTTAGATAACCTAGCTTCTTGGAACTTTGTGGAGCAGAAGAAGGCTTGGGGTCACACTGTTCTTCTGGGTCCTGGCAGTTTGCTTTTGTGCTCTCCCCTCGTTTTGCCACCAAACGAAAGTACATTTTGCAAAAAGACATTCTACGCAGCTCATACAAGTTAAAAATTGATTCCAGTGTGCCCCCAAGGAGTATACAGCACAAACTGAAACATTCCCTAAGCTCCTGGCCATACTTTGTCTTGAATGAGTCCACCCTTGGCTCTCAAGAAATGCACATGAAAAGGTATAGGTTCAGATTGTCACTTCTTAACGCCTTCGGTGCTTAAAACATACAAAAGCAAAGATGATAGACTTACAATGAGCTCAGTTTTTATTTAGAAAGGAGAAACTCTTGAGTTAAAGAAAATGAAGCATTTAATGAAATTTATAGACCTCATTAGCTGTATCTTACCAGGAAGTGATATGAATTCTTAGAGAAAAAGAGCAAAGTTTATATGACTCATTTCCAGATTCTGTGGTTTATTATCCTTATTTCTAAATTCTAATTTGTTGGAAGACTATCTTTAGACAGATAACAAATTTTCCAGCATTCTGACATTTTAACACCCACATAGCAACAAGAATAAACTTTGATGTGAAATCCAAAACTTATGGCTTCTGGATTTAATAAAGACACAGACTTTAATACAAAGTTTCCTTTCTCAATAGTATGTTTTAGAGAAAGTAGGCTAGTAACCACTTTTCTAACAGTGGTAAGAGTTGCTAGTGGACTGTGGCTCTACTGCCTATAACATAGATGCCACATTCTGATACTCCTTTTAAAGAAGAAAACGAATAAAAACGGTACAGCTTAATCTGTTTTGAAATGTGTACTTTTAAAATTTCATGAACGTTAACTGATTAGAATGAGGTAAGGACACCACTGAGCTGTGAAGGATAAGATTTTAAGGGAAAGACACAGAGCTGAATGAATATGTGACCTGGGTGGGTTCCAATATCCTGGTTGTGAGATTCTGCTTGGATGACAGGAAAGGTCTTTCAAAGCAGTATGACAAAGCAGATGCGAGGGGGCTCATGGGAGGCCTGGCCCCATGGGCAGGAAAGAACCCCTGTGACCCCAAGTCCACTGCACACCCTTGTCTTCTCAATTAGCTGAAGTTACCTTCATTTAGTTCTGCTAAATATCTTCTAACCCGTGGGTCACACAGATGGTTGGCCCTGGAGTCCGGGAGTTGCTGCTCTCTCTCACATTTTCCCAATAATAATGAAACTGAGCACTGAATGGAGGGGTGACAGAGGCTGGGGCCTCTGGGGCAGTAACCCCTTGGGGGAACCCCTTCCAGCAAGGACTCAGGGAGCAGGACACCAATGCTTTCTTACCAGGGCTGCTGCTGACCTGCAGTGTGGCCTGAGCCCTGGACCTCATGGGAGCCTTCCCGCCAGCCCGCCCCTGCTCTCCTGCAGTGCTGACCCCACAGGGTAAGCCTCTGCCCTGCTGCCCCCCTAGGGTGGAGCCACCCACCTCCCTGCCTCCCCACCTGGACTCTCAGCCGCTCAACAGCATCCTATCAAACTCTCCTACTCTTCCCGGGTCAAGAGAGACGGACCACGTGGCTCCCACACAGATCACCGAGGTTCCCACATTGGTCAGCCCCATCTGGGGAAGGGAGGTGGAAGTCAGGTCAGGAAGCTGGGAGGTGGTGCTGGGACCAAGGCAGATGTCCTGGAGTGGGGCCGCTCGCTGCAGAGCTGACCGCCTCAGGGTGTAAACTGAGGAACGCGATGTCGACAGTGAGCATGTGGCAGTGGAGACGCTGCAGCTGCCTGGGCCCTCGGTCTCCTGTGGGTGGGGAACAGCACGCAGCCTTGGGACCCAGCACTCACACTGGGACCTTCATGGGTCTGAGCAGCAGAATCTGAAGAGGGGGGCCTGGGCACACTGTCCAGGGAAAGAGGAGGGGTGGCTTGCACATGAGACCCAGCAGCGAGGGGGTCACTCAAGGGCATTCACTGCAGCAAGAGGGTAGGATGGAGATGTATTCTCTGCACTTTTGTAGACCTGGAATACTTTAATTTTTAAAAAAGTTTTCCTTTTTTTAAAAAAAAAAAAAATGTACGTGCAACGGCAAGTAAGAGGAGATGGTTGGGGGCTGCTCTTGTTAGGGGAGGGGTGACCAGAGTAAAGGGTGGCCTGCGCCCCTCTGTGAACAACCGGAGCACCACACATCTAAGTGGCCTGCTGCGCCAGGTACCAGGCTGGATGTGACCCGCTGGGGACACAGGGCGAGCCCGGCAGCCTCGGGAGATGGAGACGAGGGCACGGAGCGTGCACTCGGGATGTCGCAGGTACCAGATCAGAATAAAAACAGGTACTTCCTGCTGCTGTGTTTCTCCTCCTCCTGCATTCGAGAGGTAATCTGCCTCGACCTGCGTGCTTCTGTTTCCCTGTTCTTCTCGGGGCCTTTCTGCTCCTTTGCTGTTGCACCTTCATTCAAGCACTTGTTGCTTAGTTGCTCAGTTATGTCCGACCCTTTTGCGACCCCACAGACTGTAGCCCCCCAGGCTCCTCTGTCCATGGGATTTCCCTGGAAAGAATACTGGAGTGGGTTGCCATTTCCTTCTCAGGGGATCTTCCCAACCCAGGGATTAAGCTCGTGTCTCCCGCACTGGCAGGCGGGTTCCTAACCACTGAGCCGCCAGGGAAGCCACCTTCAAGCACTGGGAACCGGTTCCGTGTGGTCACCCCCGCAGCATCTCCTGGCGCACACACCCCCTTGCCTCTCCCTCGTTTTCCTTTCTCCCTGAGTGTTTCTGTACACATGCTCCTTGCGTGTGAAGCACTTTTTCTCTCTCCCCGCTCCTGCCTGCTTCTTCTGGCCCATGTTAGAGACCTGCTTCCTAGATCTTCTATCTTCTTCCTCTTCAATTTGCTTCTTAATTTTATGGAGTGTCTTCCAGTACATTTCTGAGAAGGACACAAATACTTTTCAGGAGCAAAGATTTTGAACCCTTACATGAAAAAGTCCTAGCTGTATTTTCACACGACTGACAATCTGGTTAGGCTTGGAATTCAACATTCAAAGCCACTTCTGTGAGAATTCTGAAACCTGTGTCCTGGTGTTTGACAGATCCACTGCAGTTGCTGAGAAATCCACGACTGCCTTTGTTCCTGCCATTCTTCTCTCCCTGGGCAAGGTCTTCTCATCTCCTGGGCAAGATACTCAAGGGCCCTTTTAATCTGACTTGGTTCTGGCAAAGTTATTCTTAGCTAATTTACTCTCCCCCACTTAAAAAGAAATCTGACTACGCTGGATTGTGCTGTGTCAACTCAGCAAGAGCTGGGCACCAGATTTCTCAGCGGGAATCCAGGTTAGAGCCAGAGCAGAGTGGGACCTGCCTACGGTTGGGATAGAAGGAAGGAGGACCATCGCCCCTGAGTCATGGTGGTTAGGCAGGGGTGATGGGGGGTGACACATGAAAGGTTCCCCACCTGCCGTGGCCCCCATCTACGCAATGTGGGTGGACATTCATGTTCTTCGAGGGTAGAGCTCCTGTGCTCAGGATCCTTCTGGACCCCCTCTCCATGTACCTGTTCACCTGCGTTTTTCATTGTACCCATGATAGTAAACTGTAACCAGAAATGAATGTTTCTCTGAGTTCTGTGAGTGGTTGGAGCAAATTAACTGACAGAGGAAGGGGTCGGTGGGAACTCTGATTTATAGCCAGTGACGTGACCGCCTGGACTTGTGACTGGGCTGAAGTGAGGCAGTCTCGTGGGGCAGAGCCCTTAATCTGTGGAGGCTGACGCTCTCTCCAGGCAGATGGAGTCAGAGTCGAGTGAAACTGTAGGACACCGACTCAGTGTCTGCTCAGGATGGAAGAACTGCTCACTGTTTGAGAAAAGACACAGAGGAAAAGGCAAAGAACTAGAACAATGAAAATTTTGAAAAAGAAGAATGAAGTTGGAAGACCCACACTAACTGATCTCAAACTTCCTCTCTAGCTGCAGTGACCAGGACAGTGTGGCCACGGAGTGACACAAAGACCAGCACCACAGAATGGCCTAGAAACACACCCACGCAAGCACAGCCAACCAGTCTTTGACAAAGCCCAAAAGTTAGTCTACGAAGAAGCTAATATTCTTAACAAAAATGGTGTGAAAGCACTCGAACATCTATAAGCAAAAAAGAAAGGGGAGCCTTGATCCAAAGCTCACTTCTTTTGCAAAAAACAACTTAAAATGAATCACTGTTCTAAATGTAAAACATAAAATTATAAAACTTCAGGAGAAAATCTTCCTGACCTATGGTTACATAAAGCATCCTGAGACATCGGTACCCAAAGCACCATCTATTTAAAAAGCAGATGAGCTGAACTTCACCAGAATTAAAAGCTTGGACTCTGTGAAGGGCTCTGTTAAGTAGATGAAAGAAAAGCCATGGATGAGGAGAAAGTACTTGCAAAAGTGACACCCAACAAAGGACTTTTGTCCACAAGGAAACTCAAACCCAACAGTAAGAAAACAAATAGTCCAAGAAGAAAATGGGCAAAAGATCACAAAAAGCCGCCATTCAGAAACACAAGGCAGCGCACTGATGACACGCTGGAGCGGCTTGCAGGAAAAATCCGACAACACCAAGCGCTGGGAGGGGGAATGGTGCGGCTGCTCCGGCAGCTTCGAAGCGACTTCAGTTTGAACGCAGCTGCATAGTCCAACCCTGGTGCTCATCTCAGGAAGTGAAACCTGTCCGTGAGGGTCATGGCAGCCTTTCTAGCAGCAACCCCACAACGACTGGCACGTTCCAGCAACAAGAGGAATGAACTGTTATCTCAAAGGCATCACGTGGAATGACAAAGTCACAGTTCCATTAATGCAACTGTCTCATATGACAACTGTCTTCATTCCAGTGAAGCGGACAGATAAGGTGTTGTCGGGGTCAGTTTCTCTGGGGTGTCAGTTTCTCTGGGGTGAAGGAGAGTTCCATATCCTGACTGTGGCAGGGCTTGTGCTGATGCAAAAGTGTGATGAAATTCCATATACTCCACGGCCCCCAAGAATGCATGAACTCCGAGCAGGGTTGTACCAATGTGCATCTTCTGGTTTGAACATCATACTATGGGTGTAAGACATTACGGATGGGGACCTGGGTGAAGGGCACACAGGACTCTATTTCTGCAACTTTTATGTGAGTCAATACAGTGTTTAAATTGGGTAGACTTCGTAAAGTGACTCTATGATCTATAGGGAAGCAGGTTTTCTAAGCAGGAATAATATTCTCGAAGAGTTTCACAAAAATATTCAGGCATGTGTTATAAATGCACATTTCCAGAGCCACTAAATCAGAAACTATGGAAGTAGACGAGGAATCTGCATTGTTGAAAACAATGCAGCTATTTTATGATCAAACAAGTTTGGGGAGCACTGGTTTAGGCAGAGACTGTACTTACAAAGGTAGAGGTAAACTTTAATCATCTAGAAAGTTTGCTTGTCTGGAGTCCTTGGATGCTAGATAAAGTGAGAGCTTGTACATTAGCACTGACAGGTGGGCTGTACATTTTTCTCATTTATGTTCAGGATGCTCAGACACTGCAGGGAAATGGTAGCTGGGTGCACCCTCCCTGTGGAACATGCGGGGCCATGAATGAGAGGAGAGGCGGTACAGGAGGCGGGCCATTCTCCTTGGTGCAGCCCTTGTCCACATACCACTGTGTCCTGTGCCTCCAGGCCAAGGCGACCACAGGGGCCTGTGGAGGAGCCAGGGAGGGTATCCAAATGCTATGGATTGAACTGTGTCCCCTAAAGTCCACTACAGCCCTAACCCCCATCCCGAAACTGTATTTAGAGATGAGGCTTTTGAAGAGGTAATTAAGGTTACATGAGGTCATAAGGGTGGAGCCCTGATCCAAACGTCATTGGGAGTGAGTAAGCGCAGAGGAGGGCCATGAGAGGACTCAGGGAGGAGACGACCATCAGCACGCCAAGGAGAGAGGCCTTAGGGGGAACCACCTGCCGGAACCTTGATCTCGAATGCCCAGCCTCCAGACTGTGAGGAATAGATGTCTGCTGTATGTGCTGTGGCAGTGTGAGTGGGCTAAGACACCAAGGAAGCACGGACCCCCGAGAGAGAGGCGCAAGGGGAGCTGGGAGCAGGTGTGGAGGAGAACCAGGTGGGGCTGAGACGAGGACGCATCTCACACCCACACCTGCTGTCTTCCTTCCGCTGTGAACCTGAGCACCTACTCCAGGCAACCAGAGCTGATCACAGCTACCTATGCAAGCTGCCCTTGGAGCTGCCAGGACCCTCCAGGGGCAGCCTCTGAGGCAGGGATGCGGTCTGGCCTTGCCTCCCCTTCCCCCTCACCACACCCCCATCCAGGAGGCGCAGGTCTGCTGGGAACAGCCTCTCATTGAAGGTGTGAAGTGGGCGCTGCCTGAAACAGGTGGCACAGGCCCCAGGCCATTCATCCAGGCTATGTTCCATCTTTTAGTTTATTTGGAATTAGCAGGCATTTATTTTATGGCACTCTGATTTATTGGAACTCATTGGATAAGACCCTGATGCTGGGCAAGATGGAAGGCAGGAGAAGGAGATGACAGAGGATGAGATGGTTGGATGGCATCACCGACTCGATGGACATGAGTTTGAGCAAGCTCTGGGAGTTGGTGATGGATTGTCATGCTGCAGTCCACAGGGTTGCAAAGTCAGACATGACTGAGCGACTGAATTGAACTCTGATTTAACATTGTCCTTGGTCACCCTGCTTATTTAACTTCTATGCAGAGTACATCATGAGAAACGCTGGGCTGGAAGAAGCACAAGCTGGAATCAAGATTACCAGGAGAAATATCAATAACCTCAGATATGCAGATGACACCACCCTTATGGCAGAAAGTGAAGAGGAATTAAAAAGCCTCTTGATGAAAGTGAAAGAGGAGAGTGAAAAGGTTGGCTTAAAGCTCAACATTCAGAAAACAAAGATCATGGCATCTGGTCCCACCACTTCAAGGAAAATAGATGGGGAAACAGGAGAAACAGTGTCAGACTTTATTTTGGGGGCTCCAAAATCACTGCAGCTGGTGACTGCAGCCATGAAATTAAAAGACGCTTACTCCTTGGAAGAAAAGTTATGACCAACCTAAATAGCATATTCAAAAGCAGAGACATTACTTTGCCAACAAAGGTCCATCTGGTCAAGGCTATGGTTTATCCAGTGGTCATGTATGGATGTAAGAGTTGGACTGTGAAGAAAGCTGAGTGCCGAAGAATTGATGCTTTTGAACTGTGGTGTTGGAGAAGACTCTTGAGAGTCCCTTGGACTGCAAGGAGATCCAACCAGTCCATTTTGAAGATCAGCCCTGGGATTTCTTTGGAGGGAATGATGCTGAAGCTGAAACTCCAGTACTTTGGCCACCTCATGAGAAGAGCTGACTCATTGGAAAAGACTCTGATGCTGGGAGGGATTGGGGGCAAGAGGAGAAGGGGACGACAGAGGATGAGATGGCTGGATGGCTCACTGACTTGATGGAGGTGAATCTGAGTGAACTCGGGGAGTTGGTGATGGACAGGGAGGCCTGGCGTGCTGTGATTCATGGGGTCGCAAAGAGTCGGACACAACTGAGCAACTGAACTGAATTTGGTATCTAATCAGACATTCAAGTAGACACACAAATATCAAACCAATAAGTATGACCGAGTCCCTTTGCTGTTTACCTGGAACTATCACAACGTTGTGAATTGGCTATACTTCAATACAAAATAAAAAGTTCAAAAAAAAAAAATCAAAGTACGTTGCTCCCCACCTTACAAATGTGACTCCGTTTAGACTATGAACAAAGACCCTACAGAGTGCTGGTGATTCCTGTGACTGTAACAGTCGAGAAATGGCTTAAACAGAGAGCCTTTCTTTTGCTCTGAGAAACCTTATTCTTTAATTTCCCCTAACTTCCTAAAGAGAAACACTGCTAAGGAAGATCCTCCCTTAATTATTTCTATGACGCTTAACAGTTAAGTCTGCCCTGGGCTCAGAACTCATCATTCTGGCTGAGAGTGTGCTGCATGTAAATTATACCCTCAGTATTCAGTCACATAGTTTCCGCGTGACTCACGTTCTCCTAGAGAATCCAGCACAGGGCAGAAGCCGACTCAGCAGTTTCTCTCATGAGGCCACCTCCCCACCGACTCACTGACCCTTGAATGCTCAGGGCTGAGAGGAGCATGTCCAGAGACCCCTTGCGGGTGCAGAGCTCCACATCTGAGGGTGCTAAAGCAGGTGGGGCTGCTTTAGGGGTGCGAAAGCTGGGGCTGACCGCCAGCCAGCACTTTCACACGCAATGGGACATTTTAATTTCCCAGTTAGGATATGAAAGCTCTTACTAGCTCTCCGCTAAATTGGCTGCGATTCTTAGTTCTAAAACCAGCAGTGCATGTGCTGGGAAAGCATCTGTAAAAGGGCGGGCACATCCCAGAACCGTGACCCAAGGGCTGGACGTGCTCCATAGAGGGAAGGACTGGGGTGGCGACAGGAGTCCCAGATCCGGTGCTTATTCTCCATGCACCAATGATGGTTTGCAAACTCATATCCAAATGCCAGCTGAGATGCAAGGTGATGCGAGTGTGTGCCCAGAGCCCTTGGCTTCTTGACTCTGGATGCTCCGGTCACAACCTGAAGGACAGAGGACTCCGTCCTCCTCAGAGACCTGAAGCTGCTGTGGACTCAGAGCTCCACCAGCTCGCACACCCCTCAGAGGGGAAGGACAGCCTCCCAACAGCTCTGCAACAACCAGGCGCTCGGTGTGGCTGTGGGTGAACCAGGACCGCCCGGTGCAGACAGGACAGAGCTGCCCCTGTCCCGCGTGACTGTCAACATCACGCGGAGTGCTCCCATCACTACCAGAAACCCTGGCGGCTCCTGGGAGATGCACGCTGGCTCTCCTCCTGCCTCATGGCTGGAGGAGCAGCAGGAACACCACTGAGCCTCTTAGTGCCCTCGCCACCTTCCCCTGTTACTAGTGCATCTATTATCACCACCTGTTCTGAGCGCACCGCCTGTGGCCACTGGGCAGCTCCTGGAACAGTCATCTCAGAAAGGTTCATTTGGAAAAGTAAATCCAAATGCAAAAGAACTTTTTTGTGTGTGGACCAGCACAAATGGCACAGAATCTAAAAGCTGGTGAAGCAGTTTTGGTAACAGAAGCAACAAGCAAACCCAAAACTAAAGAGGAAAGGGTAAAGATCATCCAGGGAACTATGTGAAATAGCCCACAAGAGGGACGTGGTGGTCCCAGGCACCATTCAACTCTCAGGGTTTCTTCAGCATCACTTTGAATTCAGTGAACAGAACACTTGATGCCAGAATTATAAGCGGCTCTAATTTCAGAAGCTGATTATCATTATAAATCATTCCATTATACTGAGATTTCAGTTTTCAAAACTCAGAGTTTAGAAAAAAGCACTTCATTATATGGTAGGATCGCAAGAAATCGCAATGTGGGACAGACCCCAGCACCTCACTGCGGGGAGAATGTTTCCACGCCTCCTAGAGCTTCCTCCTGGTTGGGCTTTGGGGGGCTGCTCCGCACTCTGATGTGCCCCTCCCCCCGAGGAACACATTTCTCCCGCCCTGGGGGGTTAGGTCCTGGGAGGGACTTGTCCAGCAAGATGGGGCCTGAAGTGTCTGCAGTCGGTGGGGCAGCCAGGGCTGGACCAAGAGGCAAACAGAACAGGCCTGGGCCCATCCCCAAGAGCCCGGGGCAACTTTAGGTCTCTGCTTTGGGGTAACTTGCTACAGAGCTTAAAGTGGGTGCTGACACATTGAGGCAGTGGCTTGTTTTCAAAGCTGGACAGAGAGAATGTTTGGTTCTCATCCTCACTTAATACCTCATCAACATGTGGTAGTTCGCAGGATTCCCTCGATGTCCCATAGACTTTGGGGCCTCCCTCAGGCTGAGACCTTGAGACCCTTCTTGACCTCTTCCTCCAGCCCCCCGCCCTGCCGTGGTTTCTAGTCTGACTTCAGCCTAAACCCACTTCCAGCTCCGTGGACTTCTGTTGCCTGCCCACCCTGCACAGCGCATCTCAGCTGATTCCCCAGACCTGGGCTCCCTCCAGCTGCCCTGCTTAGGGCTGGCCCTGCACCACTAGAAATTCAGACCTTTCCTGGATACCTCCACCCCTGCAGCTGCTCAGTACTGCCCAGGCCCCCACCCCCTGCCCTCTGCCTCCATCCACTTCAGCCCGCGTGACCGGATTGCATGGGTCCTGCTCCCCGGTCTTAATCCAGGCCCTCCACACTTGTCTCCTGGCTCCAGCTCCTTCCCAAGCCAGGCACCTGTGAAACGCTATTCCCCCTCCTCCAGGCAGTGCCTACCAAGCCCGTGCTTGGCATCCAGGAGACAGCAGGCACAGGTGCTGAGAGCACAGAAACTCCCTCCCACCCCCAGACAGCAGACATACCTGGGTGAGCAGCTGGTCGGGTGCCAGCTGGTTAATCCACCGCGTGTACCGCTCAGTGGAGTTGGGGGGCTCCCTCGTCACTTGACAACCGATAATCTGTGAAACAATAACAAACAGACTTAAAGCCATGCAGCCTTGGGGGCGGCCCCATGTTTTGATAACTTTCTCCATTCAGCCTCTAAATAAACAAGAGCTGCAGCCCTAACAGCTCACTCACAGCCCCCGGCCGGCTCCCTCTATCTCGGCTGCCACAGCAGCCTCCACGGTGATGCCGTCAGACGGGCACTCCCGCCCCAGGAAGAATCCATGCTGGTTGCCATCTAAATCCTCTCCTGTGCCCCGCCAAATTACTTCTCACCCCTCCTTCTGCTCTTGGTTCTGGAACCTGTCCCTGCCTCCTCCTGGCCACGGACACCACCCCTTCCCCATAGCTTCGCAGGCTGACTCCCAGCACCCAACACCAGGGAAGCCCCCCTGCACGCTCTCCTCAGGTATCTGCTTGCAGTGCATTTAAACATCCTTAAGACTGTTCAGAGGCAAAGGGTCCAGCCCTCCCGTCAGTGAGGCAGGCTTGGAGGGAGGCTGGCCCCTCCCACAGATATCAAGGGTCCTGATGCTCAGACACCAGCAGCCCCAGGGCTCAGACGCAGAGAATGGGCCAGGTTCCTAGGGAGGGGGGGCTCGCAGCAGCAGGAGGAGGCCTTTCTCCCCCTTTTTGGCCAGGGGAGGGCAGCTGGGGTGTCCGAGGGTGGCAGAAAGCCTGCCCCTGGGTGAGGGTCCTATGAGGCTCTCACAGGCTGGCTGACCTCGGAAGATGACACTGACCTCTGATTCCTGGCTTTGTCTCCCCCACCTTCCCGACCGTCGGGTAACACAGTGAGGAAGGTCAAGGGTGGCTGGCTGACTTATGTCACTGCCTAAGTCTCCTTATTGAGAAATGAGCAAAAGTCATCTCATGAATTTCTTAAAACTTGCTCTAATATACACAACACTTATACATAGTGATTAATTTATATTAATTCAGTTATGCTACTGAAGTTTTCAGAAGGTTTTCATCTGCTTTGCTTGAATTTTGTTGTGGTTGTGTTTCGTGATCCTGTTATACATATACACATCTCCCTTCATTTTTAGATTCTTTACCCACACAGGTTATTACAGAATACTGAGTAGAGTTCCCTGTGTTACACAGTAGGTCCTTGTTTGTTGTGGTTTTCTAATCTGTTCTTGACAGAGAGAAAGAAATGGTAGATTCGCATGTAGTAGTGAGAAATAATACACAGAGATCCCATGGGTATTATTACTTGGTTTCCTCTAATGGTAACGTCTTGAAAAACCAACACTTGGCCTCCACTGGGCGCAGGGACATGGGGCGTTTCCACGGCTACAGGGGCCCCTCATGGTGCCTTCACGGCTGCTTCCCGCCCCCCAACCCCTCACACCCACTCTACCCGCCCTGCTCCTTCCCCACACTGCTAGCTCGCAGCACAGACCTGCTACTTCAATGCCATAATTCTTTCAAGAACGTTGCAAAAATGCAATCACATTGTGTGTAGCCTTTAGCAAGTGGGTGATTCCCTGGAGATTTGTTCCCTTTTCTTTTTTTTTTGGCTGAAAAATACTCCACAGCTTAACCCTCTACAGGACACCTGGGCTGTTTCCAGTTTGAAGCTGTTACTATTATTCTGCTGCAAACACTCATGCAGAGGCTTTTGTGTGAACAGAAGCCTTCGTTTCTCTGGGATGAACGCCCAGGAGTGTGACTGTGGGTCGTACAGTAGTTTCACGTTTTAAGAAACTGTTTCCCTGAGCGGCTGCACCACTTCCATCCCCACAACAGCACGTGTGACCAGTTTCCCCCCATCCTCACCACGTGTGACCAGTTCCCCCACGTCCTCGCCGTGTGTTTTGGTCTAGCTTTTCCGACAGGTGTGTGTGGTGACTCGCGCTTATAACATGCATTCCCAATGGCTTGTGAGGCTGAACCTCCTTCCGGGGGATTATTTCTCATCTGCCTGACCCTCCAGAGAAGTTTTATTAGGACAAAACACACTTGGCCATAGGTGTGTATTCTTTTTACATATTACTGAATTCTGTGAACCTTTTATGTATTTCTCCTAAAAGCACATACTAAACACAGTTACAAATCAGAACAGCTCTTGAATGAGCAGCCTGCCCAGTGCGAGGCTGCAGGACTGATGTGACCAAGGCATATATTTTTAACTGTCTATTCCATCTGCTTTCTGGTATCGTTGACGCTGGCTTGCATTTGATGGCTGAACAGAAAAGGTTTTGAAGAAAAAAGGAAATATGTGGATCAAAGCTGTGAGATAGAAACCCTCTGTTTTAAAAGTATTCCCAAACATGAAGATGAAGAGGCTTAACTTCTGTATAAACACCCAGGCCCCAGCCCCACACTGCTGTGTCATGCACAGCTGCTGGGGGTGCAGGGTCAGCCTAGCACAGCACAGCCCACGCTAAGAGACACACTTCTAGCCAGACCGCGGGCGGCGGACATGGCCTTGCTGGCACATGAGCTGACTCACGCTATTTCTGCAGTGAACACCTGAGCCCCCTTCCCAAACCTCACCTTCCACTCTCTGCCTCTGAGGAAGGCTGAACCACACTGGGTGGGGTCTCACAGGGAGCAGGGGTAGGAGGACATGAAATGAAGCTGGAGCTTCAGGGGCTGGCTGTTCTTTGAGGCTTTAATCAATGTGACTGTTGGTTTACAAAGAACGAAAGGATATTTTGTTTGCCTTGTGAAAGTGAAAAGTGAAAGTCGGACACTCAGTCGTGTCTGACTCTTTGTGACTCCCATGGACTGTAGCCCGCCAGGCTCCTCTGTCCATGGGGCTTCCCAGGCAAGAGTACTGGAATGGGTTGCCACTTCCTTCTCAAGTGGATCTCCCTGACCCAGGGATTGAACCCAGGTCTCCTACACTGGCAGGCAGATTCTTTACCATCTGAGCTACCAGGGAAGTCCGTTGTTTGTGTTAACACTTTTTAAAAGAAAGCTGGCCTGGGCCACAGGGCAGACAAAGGCAAACCATAAAAACAGGCGCCTGCAGCAGGGCGCCGAGCTCCTCTCCTGTGCTGCCTGCCCTGCCTTCATGCCAGACTGCTGGGGACACCATGCCAGCACAGGGCCTGTACACAGTCAGTGCTCAACAGGCACAGGCTGAACGACACAAAGAGTGGGAGACTGAGAAAACGCTTCAAGAAATAATGGTCAAAAATTTTCCAAATTGATGCAGGCTATAAAACCACAGATCCCAGAAATTCAACAGAGCCTCATTAGAGTCAGCCTTTTTAAAAAAACAAAAACTTAAGTTTACATATCATACCCAAAGTGTTGAAAAGTAATATTAAAGAAAAAATTTTAAAAGCAGTCAAGAGAAAAACACCCATTACACAGAGAGGCATAAGGAAGGCAGCAGACTTCTTGGCAGAAGCTATGGAAACCAGACAAGGGGGAGGGATGTTTTTTAAAAAAATATATTTTATTTGTATTTATTTGGCTGAGCCTGGCTTAGATGTGGCATGCATAATCTTCAATCTTCGTTGCGTCATGCAGGATCTTTTTTTAAGTTGCAACATGCAAACTCTTAGCTGTGGCATGCGGGATCTAGTTCCCTGACCAGGCCCCCTGCATTGGGAGCACAGTCTTAAGTCACTGGACCACCAGGGAAGGGCCAGGGAGAGGCATCTTTAACGAAAGAAAGGACCTCAATCTAGAATTCATTAGCCAGCTACTATAGCTTTCAAAAATTAAAGCAAAAGAGACTTTTTCAGAAAAACAAAAGCCAAAATAATTCATCACAAGAAGAGTTAAATTACCAAAAAAGATGAAGGAAGCTCTTTGGGGGAAAAACGATCTGACCGATAACAAGGAATGGTAAGTGGCAGTGATCGTAAACGCGTAAAAGCAGAAGACATTTTGCCATGTGTAACCTCTTTATAAGATGGTTCATTTTGGTAAAAATAAAGACAAATAGCGTGGGGTTTACAGCATAAACTGTGTAACAGAATGTGATCCTGTAATCTTATGCTCCACGTGAGATTCTGCCATCTATTTGCAGTAGAGTATAAGGGGTAAGGTACACACTGCACACGGCCCTAAGCCGACCACTGAAAACCAGTGAGACAAAGAGGTGTAGCTGATAAAGCAACAGCACAGGTCAAGGGGGATCACAGAGCAAAACACAGAGAAGAGGAAACCAGGAGAGCGGCTCGAGGCAAAACACAAACCAGATGAAGACCAATTACATAAAAGACAGAAGGAACACAGTAAGAAAAGCAAAAGTCAGTAAAACAGAAAAAAGAAGAAAAAGGGGGAAGGGACTGGCATGTGGCCAAGTTAGGGGGGGGTGCCATTGCAAGGTGGCTTGGCTTGGCTGTTGCTGGGATCAGTACCCACATGCAAGCTCTTACTGAGGAACTGAAGTTTTAAATTTATTTTAAAAAATCAATTATTTTTATTTATTTGGCTGAGCTGGGTCTTAGTTGCGGCTCATGGGATCTTTAGCTGCATGTGGGATCTAGCTCCCCAACAGGGATCAAACCTGGGTTCCCTGCATTGGGAGCATTGAGTTTTCACCACTGAACCATCAGGGAAGTCCCAGAAACTGAATTTTTTAAACTTCACTAACCTCAGTTCTTCATGGAAATGAGAACTGATACTGCAAACCCACATAACAAACCAGACAACAAGCTTGAATACGAAGTTGTAAAATAAGCCCAGGACCTGCACCTTGAATTCTGAGAAGAAGACAGCCCACCCTCCCTACCCACTGTCCTCACAGTGTTGCTGGAGGGTGCCTCCCGCAAGGCCTCTCAGAACCACGACCTGAAGCTGAAAAATAAGGGGTGGGGGGAAATGTAAAGCATAAAATTTTATTAACTACATTTATGAAATTAGTTTCTAATTTATGTTTATCAAAAGTTTAAAGATTACTAAAATATAAAAAAAAATTAGATTTCATTAAGAACTAATTGCCTTATGGATCCAATCCTCAGGACATTTAAAGGGGGTACATTTAGGAATGGAGGCAGTGCTTTAATATTTTAAGTTAGATTAACTGTTTTCCTTATTTCATACTCCCAAATGCTTGTCGTCAAAAATCTTTTCTAAATCATGACTTACAGATCAACGTGTAATCACCTGGGCAACAATCACCACTAGGAAACAGGGTCATTCAAACACCCTCCTAGCTCCCCAGAGGCACACCTGTGTTTACTCATCAAGAGTGGTATGTGTGACTGGGGTGTGGGGCGGCCACACAACATGAAACCTAAACACACAGACATTGTTGTTCACGTGTTGTCGTCACATCAACATGGGGGCAGATGCGGAAGAACACCGCTCCGTCACTGTGATTTTTAACCTGAGAAACTTCTCCGGACAGTAGGAGGTGAGGTGCCCTCATCGCCTCTGCCTCTCAAATCTCCCAGGCACTGGACCAGGTCCATCTTCAGCAGAGCTTTTGTAGCCTCTCCACGGCCCCCCAGTCAAGCTCTCCCCCTCCCGACTCACCCCACCTCCCAAATACCAAGAGATGGGTGCCTAGCCTACAGACGCCCCACCCCAGGCTCCATCAGGGCCAGCCGTGGACACAGAGGCCCCCAAGCCCACCTGCAAACCGATCCCCAGGCACTGCAGGCCAGAAGGCTCCCCAGCCAGTCTCTCATGCTGTGAGGCAGAGCTGGACCATGGAGTCCAGCCACCAGACTCTGTCCTGTGTGACTAAGTGAAGCCCCCATCTGCACCCACTTCTTCCAGCCTTTGCTGGGTACACAGATGGTGCCCACTGTGTGTGAGGTGCAGTGAGGACCAAGCCAAAGTGAGGCGGCGCCTACTGGGCTTTAGATGCTGACAGCAGACCCACCCACCTCCCAGCCTCGTGCAGCGTGAGCTCCTTGCCGGCCCCTTCAAACAGCTGTGCCCTCTCTGCAGCGCTGGCACCTTTCCCGGGCACACACTCAGCCGACCAAGTCAGCGCCTCTCTGCGGACAGAGGGCACAGTGGCCACCCCCACAGGGTGGGATGAGGCTGCACTAAGCAGAGGGGAGATGACAGCCCTGGTGTCACCTGAAGATGGAGACTGGTCCACAGTGCCTGCCTCCCGCCTCATGTTCCCACCAGGCAGGGTGGGCAAAGGCCAGGTCACCGAGGACTCCTCCTGAGCCCCCTGGAGACTCACATCCAGGATGTAGGGAAGTCCTGCCACTGCCCTGTCCCACGATCACAGAGAAGGGCCCGCCCATGACTGCTGGAAAAGCTCTGGGCCGCCCTGAACCTCTGCAGGGTGCTCCCTGCCTCCTTCCCACCTTCATCCTCAGGGCCTCCATATTCCTGAGAATACAGAGCTTCCCACCTCTGCCCATCACAGGCGACCCCTCAGGGAGGGGCCCAGACCAAACACAGTGGCTTCCCTGAGCCCACCCAGCTCCTGTCCCAGAGTGGATCCCCGCTCCAAAATGCTCCACAGGTGGGTGGGGAAACACCCAATGCACCATCTCAGAAGCCCTGCAGAATATTCAGCTGCACAATTTATGGGCGCGGCCACCCTCATAATCGAATGGCTTTCTTGTAAAGGCCTTAAAGAAGTAATGACCAAGGACAAACATATACTTAGCATTCATTTCATTCTTTCCAAACAAACTATATGATATAATCAACAAAACCACCAACTGGCAACTGCAAATCAAGATTTTTGTAGGTCATGACTTTTATAAAACCTGGCCCCACAGCAACAATCCTTCTCAAGCTGGTTTTGTCTAGTGCAGCAGGGCTGCTCTGAATCCCTGGTCTCACTGCAGACCTGTGATGCAGGGCGGGAGGAGGCACAGCTGCTCCAGTGCTGGGAGCAAAGCTTCTCCTTTGTTGGAACAGAATATCCAGTGCACTTAACACAAGCTTAGCGAGAAAATCCCTAACCTCAAACCTTAAAAAAGCACAAGACAATGTGTTTCAATGATAAACTGGAAGATTAGGATAAGCTTTACAGTATTGCAGGCGGTAAAGACTCAGTCTGCAATGCGGGAGACCTGGGTTCAATCCCTGGGTTGGGAAGATCCCCTGGAGAAAGGAAAGGCTACCCACTCCAATATTCTGGCCCGGAGAATTCCATGGACTGTATAGTCCATGGGGTCGCAAAGAGCTGGATACAACTGAGTGACTTTCACTTCACAAGATAAACTGACACAGTCTATATTTTCCCCAAATTCCTTATATATCCCTAGATTTCAAGGTCTTTGAACTTACATGTTGTGGTTCAGTTGCTCAGTTGTGTCAACTCTGCAACCCCATGGCCTGCAGCATGCTAGGATTCCCTGTAATATTCTGGCCCGGAGAATTCCATGGACTGTATAGTCCATGGGGTCGCAAAGAGCTGGATACAACTGAGTGACTTTCACTTCACAAGATAAACTGACACAGTCTATATTTTCCCCAAATTCCTTATATATCCCTAGATTTCAAGGTCTTTGAACTTACATGTTGTGGTTCAGTTGCTCAGTTGTGTCAACTCTGCAACCCCATGGCCTGCAGCATGCTAGGATTCCCTGTCTTTCACCATCTCCTGGACCTTGCTCAAATTCATGTCCATTGAGTCGGTGATCTCATCCAACCATCTCATCCTCTGTTGCCCCCTTCTCCTCCTGCCTTCAATCCTTTCCAGCATCAGGGTCTTTTCCAATGAGTCAGCTCTTTGCATCAGGTGGCCAGAGTATTGGAGCTTTAGCTTCAGCATCAGTCCTTCCAATGAATATTCAGTGTTGATTTCCTTTATGATGAAATGGTTTGATCTCCTGCAGTCCAAGGGACTCTCAAGAGTCTTTTCCAACACCACAATTTGAAAGCATCAATTCTTTGATGCTTAGCCTTCTTTATGGTCCAACTTTCACATCAATACATGACTACTGGAAAGACCATAGCTTTGACTATGCAGACCTTTGTTGGTAGTGATGTCTCTGCTTTTTAATATTCTGTCTAGGTTTGTCATAGCTTTTCTTCCAAGGAATAAGCATCTTTTAACCTCATGGTTGCAGTCACTGCAGTGATTTTGGAGCCTGGGAAAATAAAATCTGTCATTGCTTCTACTTCTTCTCTATCTATTTGCCATGAAGTGATGGGACTGGATGCCACGATCTTGGTTTTTTGAATGTTGAGTTTTAAGTCAGCTTTTTCACTCTCTTCTTTCACCCTCATCAAGAGGCTTTTTAGTTCCTCTTTGCTTTCTGTCATTAGAGTGGTATCACTGCATATCTGAGGTTGTTGATATTTTTCCTGGCAATCTTGATTCTGGCTTGTGATTCATATAGCCCGGCATTTCACATGGTGTACTCTGCACATAAGTTAAACAAGCAGGGTGACAGTATACAGCCTTGATGTACTCCTTTCTCAATTCTGAACCAGTCCATTGTTCCATGTCTGGTTCTAACTGTTGCTTCTTGACCTGTATACAGGTTTCTCAGGAGGCAGGTAAGGTGGTCTGGTATTCTCACGTCTAAGAATTTTCCAGTTTGTTGTGATCCACACAGTCAAAGGCTTTAGCATAGTCAATGATGCAAAAGTAGATGTTTTCTGGAATTTCCTTGCTTTTTCTATTATCCAACGGATGTTGGCAATTTCGATCTTTGGTTCCTCTGTCTTTTCTAAACCCAGCTTGTACCTCTGGAAGTTCTCAGTTCATATACTGTTGAAGACTAGCTTGAGGGATTTTGAGCATTACCTTGCTAGCATGTGAAATGAGTGCAAATATACAGTAGTTTGAACTTCTCTGGCATTCCCTTTCTTTGGAATTGGAATGAAAGCTGACCTTTTCCAGTGAGAACCACCAAAAGTAACTTCACATGTGAGCCAATCACAAAAAAGTGGGAGGAACAATATATCTAAAAGTATCTCACTCTCTACAGTGTCAACACTGGTTACAAAATTCTTCACACAAAATTCTTTCAATGCAAAAGATGTTCTCAGTGTTTGGAAACTGTGTGCCATTTCCAGTTATGTGAAAATCACCTTTGATGTCTCCAGACCTGGCCCGCCAGCTGAGGGGGAGGCCCCACCCATGAGGACAGACCTGTGATGCCAAGGGCGATGCAGTTAGGATGCAGGATGTAAGGCTAGGAGGCGACACTGATCACCCGAGGCAGCTCGACACCCGCCCATCACACCACGGGAGCAAGGGTCCATGCGTCAGTGATAACCTGGGCTCATGCGCACACAGGCCCTACCAGCAACCACTTCCGGGTTCCTGAAGGTGCAGCCAGAGAGTACAGGCTCAGTGCCTGGCCGAGCCCTCACATGGTTTCCCTGGAATGTGACTAGGGGCGTGTGTAAGAGAAGGGCCAGGTGAGTGGAAGTTGAACACCACATCACATTCTGAGGAAAAGGCAGAGGTTGGGCCATCCCAGAGGCTCGCAGGATTGGGGTGCTGGTCCCCACACACCCCTGCAGAAGCACTGTCTCGCTCACACGCTGCATCAGCAAGTCGGCACTAGGGACTCTCTCTGTTGTCTTCACTTCGTTCCGTGGTCTGCATGCTGGACATTCCCGCACTGGCCACCCTGTTGAGGACATCTGTGGCACCTGGTGAGCAAGACGTTAGGGTCCAGAGGTCTGGGCACCACGTCTCCCTCTCTGAGGTGAGGGTCCACAGAGAGAGAAACACAGGACTGGGAAGGCCTCCCTGGTCCTCTTGGGGTCCTGTTTACCCCTGACCTTGTTGAGAGTGGGGTCTGGAGAAACACAGGCCTACTGTCTGGCTCTCAGGCTGCAGAGCCCTGGAGGAAGTTGGTGGTGGTCAACAAGGAGACCGGCAGCCCCAATGGGAATGTCATAGCACAAACCCCAGAACCCTGTGACACAGAGCCGTGGGCCAGTCAACGTGATGTGGCTGGAGCACATGGTCACACTGCCCACCAGCAGCTGGGCACTCTCAGACCACACTGAAGCATGAGGTCGAGTGGCCCTACAGCTACGCAGACGAGGGTGGAGGTCCCAGGTCACCTACCTGTGGCTCTAACCTCTTCCTCAGCTGCACCCACAGCCTCATGGGGGTCCCCTAGGACCCCCGGATAGAGTAGGTCTGCAGGCAGGCTAGTGTCATATGCTGGCACAGCCCAAAAGGGACTGATACTGCAGCCTGGTCCCGTTCAGACAGCTCCAAGGCCCCGGAAGCCTGGAATGCCCACCTGTGGGAACGGGGGAGGTGGCTAGGGCAAGGACGCATACAAACCCACAGGCCCTGGTCAGCATGCAGGGGAGTTTTCTGGGAAGAGCAGACCTCTGAGACACTGCAGATGGACCTGGGAGCACTGGGAGCAGCTTCTGGTAGGCAGTGCTGGCTGCTGAGCCAGAGCAGAGGATATGGGCTCCTTTCCAAAGGCTGCTCTAGCTGCCACTACCCCTAATCTCTTGGTCACAGAACAGACTCTGGGCCATGAGGAACCAGCCCAAGGATTCCAGCAGCCCTGGTGAGTTGGCACACCAGCCCCCAGGCCACACACTGGTTCCCTTGATGTTACCTTGGCCAAAGGGCCATTTGTCAATAAAGGAGCAGCTGGGCACTGTCGAGCCTCCCTCAAGTCCAGCCTTCTGGAAACGTTCAACCTGAGAAGCAGTGACTTAGACTCTCAAGACATAGATGACAGCCATTTTTATCTTCTTACAGGCATATTTCGAGGACATGTTTATTAACAATGTTTAAACATAAGCAATATAAGTGCAATCACAATTTAGGGAATAAGAATCCTCCACATCAAACTTAAGGTTGTGAAAACCACCTATTCCATGAAAAGACAACAAAAGCTCTCAGGAGGAGTGTGCAGGTGTGTTCACAGGACAGCCAAGTCCTAGAGTCCTAGTCTCGTGTGTGGGGCTGGGCTGTGGGACACAGCAGGAGGGGTACATTTCTTTGCTGTTGTTCAGTCACTCAGTGGTGTCTGATTCTTTGCAAACTAATGGACTGCAGCGTGCCAGGCTTCCCTGTCCTTCACCATCTCCTGGACCTTATTCAAATTTATGTACATTGAGTCAGTGATGCCATCCAACCATCTCATCCTCTGTCGTCCCCTTCTCCTCCAGCCTTCAATCCTTTCCAGCATCAGGGTTTTTTTCAGTGAGTCACTTCTTCCCATCAGGTGCCCAAAGTATTGGAGCTTCAGCTTCAGTATCAGTCCTTCCAGTGAATATTTAGGGTTGATTTCCTTTAGGATGGACTGGTTTGATTTCCTTGCAGTCCAAGGGACTCTCAAGAGTCTCCTCCAACACCTCAGTTCAAAAGTATCAATTTTTTGGTCCTCAGTCTTCTTTATGGCCCAACTCTCACATCTATATATGACTACTGGAAAAACCATAGCTTTGACTATATAGATATTTGTTTCTTAAAAGGAGAAAATCAGCAGATTAAATTCAGAGCTCCAAAATTAGGGGCTATTGGAAGAAAAAGAATTCATCTTGGATGAAGAAACATCTTTCAAACTCCTTGAGAAACCATCTGAAGGAAGTATGTTTCTGAACCTTTGTCGTAACTCAGTACATGTTTCATGGGGTGCATGCTCTGAGCCCTGAGCCCTGACCCAGGAACTGGCTCTCTCCTTCATGAAGGCCAAGTGGCAACAGTCAGTCAAATATAGCACCTGGAGCCCATGAGAAATGCATAGTCTCGGGCCTCACAGACAACTGGGGTCAGATCGCAGGGGCTTGTGTACTCATGACCTGGAGACACTGTGGTGTGGACACAGCACAGGGACACAGAAGTGAGCAAAACCCAGGGGCTGTTCCTCAGCAGCCAGGCACCACGCACCCTAAGACAGTCTGGACCTTCTCCTTCCCACTTTCAAAACCAGGGATTCAAAGATGTTTTTACTAAAACTTCAGCATAGATATCTGAGCAGTGAGTCCTGTGGTCAGATACCAGGTCTGAGGATCAGCCATCTGGGCCACCCTGGACCCTGAGCCTCAAGGGGCGAGTGACCCATGGGCCTGAGATGTCCTTCCAAGTTTAAGTGGGTGGGAGATGCTCCCCTACACGGGGCTCCTGTAGGGGGACATGAGCCTCCCTGCCCTGGAGGACGGGTCCTGGCGAGCCTCACTCATGGGGGAAGCCATTCTAAAGATGAGAATGTAGTCTGAGCTTATGCAGATAATAAGATTTTTTAAAACTGATACACCCTATAGCTCTCAATCTATTTTCATGTCCAAGGCACACAGCTTCTAAAAATCTGATAAAATTAAACCAAACCAAAAAATAAATTAAAAAATCCTTTGGATCCATTTGAAAGTAACAAGTGCTACTCAAAACAAGAAGCACATTTTTCCTGAAAGGAAAACACCCGTGAGCGTGTGGACACACCAGGCACACATCTTTCTCCAAGAGGGCAGTCTGGCTACAAACTGACTCTCTCAGTCCTAAGGAAGAATCCTAATCTAAAAAAACTATAATGGCATTTCTACCAAAAGTTGTAGAGACATGCATAAACATCCATACTCACACTTTTCGGGTGTCGCAAAGCGGCTTCGTGTTGCAGCCTCACTCTCTGAGGCATCATCACGTCGTCCTGCAGGAGAGAACACACTTGAAACTACAGGAAGCAACTCTGACAAACAAGCAAGAAGACAGACAGCCCGACGGCAAAGCAGCAAAAACCACAATATTGTAAAGTAATTAGCCTCCAATTAAAATAAAGAAAAAAAGAAAGAATTGTGCAAGTGGGGAAGGAAGTTTAAAAGGAAGGGGATATATGTATACCTATGGCTGATTCATGTTGATATATGGCAGAAACCCACACAATACTGTAAAGCAATTATCCTTCAATTTAAAATAAATAAATAAATAAATAAATAAAAAGAAACTCCAGGAAGCAACTGTGACAAACAAGCAAGAAGACAGACAGCCTGACGGCAAAGCAGGCAGGAGACCAGAACAGGCAGAGCAGACAGTGCCCAGTGACCCATGACCCCTTCAGTCATCCGGGAAACTCAACTGCCCAGGATGCAGTGGAGCACGAGTGAGAAGCTGGACAATTCCAGTAGGAACCACACAGCTGGCAGGAATGAGGGTCTGAGGAGGACAGTGGGGCATGTCCAGCAAGATGGAGACTCTGATCCCCGAGAGCCAGTAACTTAATTTACCCCATGGGCAGAAAAAGGCTTACACATATGCACCAGAGAGATGTAGAGAAACGTTCACTACAGTGTTGTTCAAAATGGGGAACAGCTTGATGTTCACAGAGACCAGCAAAGGTAAGCAAATCGTGTGCCTCTCTATAGTCAAATACCATTGCGGTCTGAGAGTGAACCACAGCTACACACACATAAGTGAATTTCACAGATATAATGCCAAGGGAAAGAGGCGAGACAAGAGAATATATATAGTATTACTCCATTTATTTAAAATCAAAAATCAAGCAAAATTAACCTGATTATTTAAGACACACACATACATATAATATGAACTACCATAAAGAAAGCAAGAAAAAGGTCTGAGAGTGAACCACAGCTACACACACATAAGTGAATTTCACAGATATAATGCCAAGGGAAAGAGGCGAGACAAGAGAATATATATAGTATTACTCCATTTATTTAAAATCAAAAATCAAGCAAAATTAACCTGATTATTTAAGACACACACATACATATAATATGAACTACCATAAAGAAAGCAAGAAAATCAGAATCCCAAAGTCAGAATAGTGGTGACTTTGTAGGGAGGGGATCAGGGTATAACTCTTTTAAGTATTAGCAATGCAGTTACTTGCTGGG
Organism: Madoqua kirkii; assembly: GCA_006408675.1. Classification (NCBI taxonomy): domain Eukaryota; kingdom Metazoa; phylum Chordata; class Mammalia; order Artiodactyla; family Bovidae; genus Madoqua; species Madoqua kirkii. The sequence continues at coordinate 384 of SJYC01028238.1, read as the reverse complement.
AGGTAAATACATGTGTATTTACTTCCTAATTAATCTTTAAAGTGTACATGTATGTTCTGTGTATTTTTCTATAGGTATGTTTCATCTCACAATTTTAAAACTGCCTTAAAATTGATAAAAATTCAAATGTGGTATCAATATGCCCAATAGAAGAGCTAAAAATAATGTCATTGGGAGGATATTTATCTTTAAACTGCTGCTGCTGCTGCTAAGTCGCTTCAGTCGTGTCCGACTCTGTGCGACCCCATAGATGGCAGCCTACCAGGCTTCCCCGTCCCTGGAAGACCTGTATTTGTGTCTCTCATTTCTTCAACATGGCCTCATGAGCTAATGTGCTAATCAAATGAACTGCAGATGAAGTGAGCTGAGAGGAAGCTTGTGGCT
>SJYC01028237.1:0-44028 GCA_006408675.1 Madoqua kirkii | reverse complement strand
AGCCAAAAAAAAGGGGGGGGGGGGGGGGGTGGGGATTGGCAGGGCAGGGGCCCCTCCAGGCACAGTGGCGCCCTCAGCAGGCAGGGACAGAAACGCAGGGAGGAAGCTGTCAGAACAGGAGTGGAGGAGCTGCCTCTTCCAGGCGGGAATCCTTCCCTGCCTCCCATCAGGCCCACGCTTGTGGGCATGTGCGTGGCCAACCACAGCTGGGAATCTTAAAGAGGAAAACCAGGGGGGGCTTCCCTGGCTGCTCAGACAGTAAAAAGGAAACAAGGAAAACTGTAGTGGTGGCTGGGGTAGGGGTGGGGGGTAGGGTGAGCGATGTGAGGAGAATAAAAAGAAGTTATGCTAGAGCTCAGCCTATTTCTCTCCCACAAAGGGTACAGCAAGGCAGCAGAGCAGAGACAAAAGAGGGAAATTTCCCTGAAAGGGGAGGTCTGTTGATCAAATTCCTGAAAAGTGACCCCGTGTCTGGTGGCCTCATGCCGAATCCTAGAAATTCTGAGGGTTTCCTAAACCAGCCCCCACTCCTGGTTACAAGTGGGAAGGTGCACGGGTCAGCAGGGGATTAGGCAAGTGTTTCAAAGTGAAAGTGGGGAGGGCTGAGAAGCCACAGTCAGGGTCAGGGTCAGGGCTGGCCTCTGCCCATAGCATGACCTCCCCTGGGACCTCAGCAGCACCACACACGCAAGCCCCACTTCCTCCACACTCAGGTGAGAACCCCGGGAACAGCACCACAAGCCTCTGGCCTCTAGTTCCCATACATACTCAACGACACCAAGACATCCACTGCAATGGGTATCGTGTGTGAACCAGCTCAGCTGTTGTATTTGGCTGGGCCTCAAAAATATTTGCCGAGTAAATGAAGTGTCTGTTCAGGGCGGAATTGTATTTTCAGTTCACCTCACCATTTACACAACACTCTTTTGTGTGTGTGTGTGCTATTTATCACCATCTTCTACAGTTGGAGGCAGAGCAGCTAGTATTATCGCCATTTTTTTGCCAAGGAAACCAAGGTTTGGAATCTCTACAGAACCCATTCAAGATCTCATAGCAATTACACATCAGGATTAAAAGTTGAATGCAGGTCCTGTTTTACAGCTCAAGGATTCACACAAAAAGCAAAACTGCCCAAAAAGTCTCAGCTCTCAAGAACATTCTAATACAGTCTTCTATCACCTCTGCTGCTAGGTGTCTGAATACAGTGAACATCTGCAAGTACAAGGAGAATACAGGAGACATTTAACACACCCCTGACCCTAAGCTGAGAAAATCAAGGATGAACACAATGATAAACATTCAAGTCAAAAAGTGATAGTGTAACAGGGTAACAGACTGTCTCAGCTGCACAGTGACTGCAGATTATAGATAAGCTCCTTGCTCTCCCAAGACCATTTTGAAAGAGGAAAAACTTGCTGAAAGATGGGAGCATGAAAAGATCTTTATTATACATGAAAAGTGATGTGATATTTTAATAACAAGCCCAGACGTGTTTCTGCTGTGATCCCACTGCCTTTCATCAATGTCCATCCCAGGGAGGGGCCCACTCTGGTCAAGATCACTGTGCTCACAGCTGGTACCCAATACCAGGAGCTCGTTTTAATAAAAGTCAGCTGGTATCTGCAACGCAAACAGGAGGGGGCCTACAGGATGGATATAAAAGGTCATCAAGCATGAACTACAAAAACCCAGAGTCTGCATGTCCTGATCCCAAGGTGTATCTGGAAACAGATTTTCCCTACCACAGGAGGGAAGGGTTCAAAACCTCCAGATTTATTTGCTGAAAGTGTGCAAGATTCCATGATGATTACCAGGTAAGAAATGTTCTTGGCAGCCAAGGAGAAAGGATTTTAATGTATTATAAAAATAACACTAATTCAAGATGAAACACTGTTCCCTTTCTGACCATAAGAAAGTTGGATAGAGAAAAACTAATCTGGTCAAAGAATTTGAGTTAAAATAAACCTGAATCTTTGAGTTCAGTAGCTTCTGAATAGAGGGTGGTCCTGAGGGAGCAAGGCTGTGGACCCCCAGGGATGGCCAACTCCCAGGATCGGTGAGGGGCAGGAGGAGCCATTTGCAGATGAAGGAAATAACAGCCTACAGTCAAGAAGATCTGTGAAGAAAGCAAGGTTGATGTGGTCTCTGTTAAGTCTCCCTAAGCTTGACTTTTGGACAAGATTGAAGACACAGGTAGCAAGTCCCTGGTTACACCTCAACCTCAGGATGCACACTGCACGCAGAGGACCCTGAAGGACAGGGAAGAGAGCAGAGGAAGCCTCATCTGCATGCTGAGAGCCGATTTCCAAAGCACGCATCAGGGGCTCACGCACGTGACGCACCTGCATATTCCCGAAGCCTGAGACACTGAAGGGAAGCGGGTCTGCTTGAGAGAAGCTGTCTTCTGTGACTTGCTACTTAGCCTAAGTAACTAAGTCATGGCAGGGCAGGACCCCCATGCAGGTCAAAATGCCTCCACATCCAGTTGCAGAAATGACAGGTTAATGGCACACAAACAATTCCCAAAGATACTGAAAGAGTCTTAAACAGAGAGTTAACAACGTAGCTCCCTACCTTGAGCCCAAATCTCTGAGAATCATCAGCTGAGAGAGGAAGCAAGCCACCTCTGCCCGCAAGTCCTCGCTGATCTATAAGAAACAGCTAAACTCTAAGCCATGGTTCGGGTAACCCTGCGAGGTTGCAGGGAATGGAGATCAGAGCCAGGGGTCTGTTCAAGACTGGGAGTCGGGGCGGGGCCTGCCATTCAACCCACAACAGTTCTGAGCTCAGGCCAAGGCAGGTTACTTCCTCAAAAGGTGAATGGGATATGTAGCCTAAAAGAGCCCAGAAGCCTCAAAACAGGGTAACAAGGGTCCCAGGATGGTGGTTCTCCCAAGCACCTGGAAGAAGCCGAGGAAAATCTCTGAGGGAAAAAACTTTCATCCACGGCCTCAAATTAACTCCACAGAGAAGTATTCAAATACAACGACCAATACACAAAGACAACTGGACATGTAAGTAAAAACACACAAAAGAACAGATAATAAAAGACCTCCCAAGTCAACCATTAAGAAAATAATTTAAAAAGTTAAAAATTAATAATTTATTATAAATAGCACACTAGAAAATATCTATTTCATTTTTTAAAAAGGGAAGCAGGAAATAAAGAACAGAGGAACAAAAATAACATGAGTCATAGAAAATAGAAAAGAAAATAAACAGCAAAATGGCAGACATAAATCCAATTGTAAAAAACTTAAATATGCGAATTCAAAACAGTGAATGGGATATGTAGCCTAAAAGAGCCCAGAAGCCTCAAAACAGGGTAACAAGGGTCCCAGGATGGTGGTTCTCCCAAGCACCTGGAAGAAGCCGAGGAAAATCTCTGAGGGAAAAAACTTTCATCCACGGCCTCAAATTAACTCCACAGAGAAGTATTCAAATACAACGACCAATACACAAAGACAACTGGACATGTAAGTAAAAACACACAAAAGAACAGATAATAAAAGACCTCCCAAGTCAACCATTAAGAAAATAATTTAAAAAGTTAAAAATTAATAATTTATTATAAATAGCACACTAGAAAATATCTATTTCATTTTTTAAAAAGGGAAGCAGGAAATAAAGAACAGAGGAACAAAAATAACATGAGTCATAGAAAATAGAAAAGAAAATAAACAGCAAAATGGCAGACATAAATCCAATTGTAAAAAACTTAAATATGCGAATTCAAAACTCTAATCAAAGGTAAAAGTTGTCAAACTGCAATAAAACACACACACACACACACACACACACACAAGTTCTACCTGTAAGCTATTTACAAGAGACAAAAATTCAGGTTCAAAGACACAAATAGATTGAAGTAAAAGAATGGAAAAAGATACAGCAAGCAAACTATAACCATAAGAGAGATGTAGTTTTATTAACACGAATCAGAAAAGACTTTAAAACAAAGAACATTAAAAGAAACTAAGAGAGACATTAAACACTGAAAGAATGGTCAATCCATCAGAAAGATATAACAATTATAAATAGGCATGTATCTAACAACAGTAGTACAAAAAGAAACAAAAATGAATGGTACTGAAGAGAAAAATAGACAATTCAATAATAAGAGTTGGAGACTTCAATAACCCACCATCAAGAATGGACAGAATAGACTCAAATGACTTCTACCATATGTAAAATAGCCAGTGGGAATTTGCTGTATGGCTCAGGAAACTCAAACAGAAGCTCTGTATCAACCTAGAGGGGTGGGATAGGGAGGGAGATGGGAGGGAGGTTCGAAAGGGAGGGGATATATGTATACCTATGGCTGATTCATGTTTGACAGAAAACAAAATTCCATAAAGCAATTACCCTTCAATAAAAAAATAAATATATTAAAAAAGAATGGACAGAATAACTTGACAAAATAGTGCAGCAACAGATGATATGAGCACCACAAACCAACAACATCAACCAGCTGACTTCTCTCTATGGACACCCACCCAATAACATCAACTTGCTGACATCTACCTATGGAACTCCCACCCAATAACAACAGACTGTATGCTGCTGCTGCTAAGTCACTTCAGTCGTGCCCGACTCTGTGCAACCCCATAGATGGCAGCCCACTAGGCTCCACAGTCCCTGGGATTCTCCAGGCAAGAACACTGGAGTGGGCTGCCATTTCCTTCTCTAATGGGTGAAAGTGAAACATGAAAGTGAAGTCGCTCAGTCGTGTCTGACTCTTAGTGACCCCATGGACTGCAGCCTACCAGGCACCACCGTCCATGGGATTTTCCAGGCAAGAGTGCTAGAGTGGGGTGCCATTGCCTTCTCCAAACAAACTGTATACTACACCACAAAAAAGGGATTGTAAAATTTCAAATATATCCCCTGGAGAAGGGATAGGATACCCACTCCAGTATTCTTGGGCTTCCCTGGTGGCTGAGTTGGTAAAGAACCCACCTGCAATAAGGGAGACCTGGGTTTGACCCCAGGGTTGGAAAGATCCCCTGGCGGAAGGCATGGCAACCCACTCCAGAATTATTGCCTGGAGAATCCCATGGACAGAGAAGCCTGGTGGGCTGCAGTCCATAGGGTTGCAAAGAGTCGGAAATAACTGAGCGACTAGCCATAGCACACAAAAGCATTATAAAGGGTGTTCTCCGACCACACAAAATTGTTAGAATTCAAAAACAGGATTTGGGGAAATCTGTCACCGATATATGGATATAAATAATGTGCTTCTAAATAGGCAATGGGTTAAAGAAGAAATCACAAAGGAAATTAAAAACTACTCTGAGGTATTTGAATGAAAATGAAAACAGGACACAATACAAAACAGCTATAGCAATTCTTGGAGAAAATTTTATAGCTGTTAATGCCTAAAATAACAAAGAAAGAGCTTAGAAACCAACCATACACACACACAAAGCAAACTCAACCAAAAGTAAGCAGAAGGAAGACAAAGATTATGGCAGGAATCAATGACGCAGAAAAAAAAAAAAAAGAAAATCAATTAAAACAATGGTTGGTCTTTTGAAAACATCAACAAATGTATCAAACCTTTAGCTAGACTGGAGACGAATAAGCTTTTCTGTAAAGGGTCAGATAGTAAATATTCTAGCTTTTCTGCCACATATGGGTTCTGTCAATATTCTTTTTTGTTGTTGTCTTGTTTTTACAACACTTTAAAAATATAAAGACCATTTTTAGCTCAGAGGCTATACAAAAACAGGCGGCCAGTGGGTTTGGCCTATGAGCTGCTGTCTGTAGACTCCTGAGCTAGACAGACCAAGAAAAACAGAAGACACAAATACCTGATTCAGGAGTGAAAAAATAAGACAGCAGCTCTGACTTCACAAAAGTTAAAAGGACTATGAGAGAGTACTATAAGTAACTACATGCCAACAATTTAGACAATTTAAATGAACAAATTTCTGGAAAGACATGAATTATTAAAACTGACTGAAGAAATATGGAATCTGAATAGATCTATATAAGAAGTAAAAAAAAAAAAAGCAAAAAACTAGTAATTTGAAATCTCCACACAAAAAAGTCCAAACTCAGATGGTGAATTCTATAAACATTCAAAGAATAAAGAACATCCCACCTTTACAAACTCTCCCAGAAAAATGAAAAGGAAGCATCACTTCTCAGCTCATTCTTTGAGGCTCATATTACTTGATACTGAAGAAAATAACATCACAAGAAAAGTACAGAACAATATCCCACATGGATACAGATAAAAAAGTCCTGAACAAAATATCAGCAACATATAAGAAGGATTATACACTATAATCAAGTGGGATTTATCCCAGAAATGCAAGGTTGCTTTAATATCTGAGAGCCAATTAATGTCACAGATCATATTGAAAGGAAAAAAAGAAGAATCACTACATGATGATCTCAGTAAGTACATAGAGGCATTTCATAAAATCTAATGGTTATTCATGGACTTCCCTGATAGCTCAGCTGGTAAAGAATCTTCACTTCAGGAGACATCGGTTCGATTCCTGGGTCAGAAAGACCCTCTGGAGAAGGTATAGACTACCCACTCCAGTATTCTTGGGCTTCCCTGGTGGCTCAGCTGGTAAAGAATCTGCCCGCAATGTGAGAGACCTGGGTTTGATCCCTCAGTTTGGAAGATCCCCTGAAGAAGGGAGTTACCCACTGCAGTATTCTGGCCTGGACTCCAGTATCCTGGCCTGGAGCCATGGGGTCTCAGAGAGTCGGACAGTACTTAGTGACTTCCACTTTCACTTTTCATTCATGATAAAAATTCTTGACAAAGTAGGAAGAAAGGAACTTTCTCACCCAATAAAACTCACCTACAAAACCCCTGCAGCCACATTTTAATGGTGAGCGATGGAACGCTTTCCCCGAGGCTGGAAACAGGAAAGATATCTCCCCCTGTGACTTCTGTATTGAGGTCTGGTCAGTGCAATCAGGCAAGAAAGAGATATAAGAGGCATCCAGATTGGAAAGAGAAAAATTGCCTCCATTTGCAGACAATAAGATTTTGTATTTAGAAAACCCTAAGAGATCAAAGACTACTAGATTTAAAAACTACTAGAATTAACAAACAAGTTCAGCAAGGTCACATAAGATCAAGATACAAAAATCAATATTATTTCTATATATTGGCATTGAACAATCCTAAATAAAATTAAGAAAATAATATATTCACAATAGCATCAAAAGGATAAAATATTGAAGTATAAATTTAACAAAGTAAGTATAAGATTTATATGGTAAAAATTACAAAACACTGCTGAAAGAAATTAAAGACCTAAATAAACAAACCAGATATCTCATGTTTATGGATTGGAAGACTCAATTCCTCAGCAAAGCAATTCTCCCCAAATTGACCTATAGACTTAATATAATTGAAATCTAAATCTCAACTTGCTTCTTTCGTAAAAATGACAAGATGACCCTAAAATTCATTTGGAAATATAAAAGATCCAGAATGGAAAAAATGTTGAAAAAGGAAGAAATGTTATAGATGGAGGGCTTACAGTTTCTGACTTTTTAAGAAATTGGAATATAATTGCTTTACCACAATTGTGTTAGCTCTGCACATTTTCTGACTTTGAAACTCACTACTGGAAAGCTACAGTGGTGGCCTAAAGATAAACACAGAGATCAGTAAAGCATAACTGAGAATAGAGAAATATCTTGGCAATTATGGTTGATTCAAGGCAGTTCAACAGGAATAAAATAGTCTTTTCAACACACTGCCAAGACAAGTGGATCACCACAGGGAAAAGGTAAATAAGACCCTACCCACACACAAAAATTAACTCAAAATAGACCACAGATTTGAATGTAAGAGCTAAAACTAAAAAAATCTTCAGAAAAAACTTAGGAACAAATGTTAGTTATTTTGAACTAAGCAAAGAATTCTTAGATATGACAACAAAAGCACAAAAAATGAAAAAGAATTGACAAACTGGGCTTCTTCAAAAGTTAAAAATTTTGTGTTTTAATTTAGGTCCATCCTAAAGGAGATCAATCCTGGGTGTTCACTGGAAGGACTGATGTTGAAGCTGAAACTCCAATACTTCGGCCACCTGATGTGAAGGGCTGAGACCCTGATGCCGGGAAAGACTGAAGGTGGGAGGAGAAGGGGACGACAGAGGATGAGATGGTTGGATGGCATCACCAACTCAATGGACATGAGTTTGGGTAACTCTGGGAGTTGGTGATGGACAGGGAGGCCTGGCGTGATGCGGTCCATGGAGTCATAAAGAGTAGGATACGACTGAGCAACTGAACTGAACTGAACAGAACTGAATTTAGGTATAAATTTATCAAGAAAGTAAAAAGACTACTATAGACTGGGAGAAAATATTTGCAAATTCTATATCCAGCACTAACCAGTATTACCCTAAAGACACGACCTCCTTCCTGACATTTAAGATCTTTTAGTCTACTGCAGAGGTGAGCGTTACTGCATTTAGTTGAAGGAGAGATCCTGAATGGAAGTCCTGTGAGTGATGACCACAGAGGGACGATGCCCACAGTGGGATGGAGCTCACAGTGCCAGGAGAGCAGTTTAAATGGAGGGAAACAGAAATGACACTTTTCTGAAGCATTTCCACCAATCCCAGTACACTTTTTCTGTCTCAGGGTATCCTATATTCCTTTGGCATTTGGAAGAGAATGGTAAACAACTATGGTAAACAACATATTATACTTAACAGTGAAAGATTTCAGCTCTCTCTTTGAGACTGTGAAGGGAGACAAGAATGCCTATTATGATTTCTATTTAACAATTCACTGGAGACTGGAGTCAAAAAACAAGAAAAGATACAAGGCTTGGGATTTCCCTGGTGGTCCAGTGAGTAAGACTCTGAGCTCCCAATGCAGCGGGCCCAGGTTTGATCCCTGATCAGGGAATTAGATCCCACATGCCACAGCTAAGAGTCGGGTGCTGCAACTAAAGATCCTGCGTGCCGCAATGAAGACCAAGCACAGCCAAGTAAATGAGTATTAAAAATAAGTTACAAGGCCTAGTAGAAGGAGGAAAAATGACTGCTTACAGCAACAACTCAAAATAATCAACAGAGAAATATTAGAATTTAAAATGAATTTAATAAGGTTTCTGGATACAAGATCAATAAGTAATTTCTTTATATGTATAATGATGCCTCTTACAGTAGTATCAAGAAAGGTCAAATAACTCTCATATATTGTTGGTGAGAATGTAAAGTGGTATAGTCACTTTGGAAAACATTATGGTGGTTCCTCAAAATGTTAAACATAGAGTTACCATATGACCCAACAATTCCACTCCAGGAAGAACTGAAAACACCTAGCCACACAAAAACTAGTACAGGAATGTTTATAGCAGCATTATTTATAACAGTCAAAGAGTGGAAACAACCCAAGTGTTCATCAACCAGCAAAGAGATAAAATGTATATTCACACAAAGGACTGCTATGCACCAATAAAGAGAAATGTAGTACTGACACATGCTATAACATGACGAGCCTTGAAAACATCACGCCAAGTGAAAGACGCCATTCACAGAGACCACATAATGTAGACTCCATTTATATGAAATGTCCAGAACAGGCAAATCCACAGAGACAGAAAGGAGGCTAGTGGCTGCCCACAGATGGGAGCTGGGGGAATGAGGGGTGATTACTAATAGGTACGGGGTTTAGTTTTGTGGTGATGGAAAAAGTCTAAAATTAGATTGTGGCGACAGTTGCAAAACATTGTGAATATACCAAAAACCGTTGGATTGTACACTTTAAATGGGTGGATTCTATGTGAACTGCATCTCAAGAGAGCTGATAAAAAAATTTTTTTAATCAAATATCAAGGAATTAATTTAACAAAGGACTGTAAGCCCTCTGTATGAAAACTACTCATGGCTATTGAGATAAATTAAAGAAGATCTAAATAAATCAACAAACATATAGTCATTGTTAGGAAGACTATTGTAAAGAAGCTGTTCTCACCTAATTGATCTATTGATTCAATATAATCCAATCAAAAGCCTCAGTGGATTTTGTGAAAATGAACAAAATTACTCTAACATCTATCCAAAAATGCAAAAATATATTTTTTTAAACTAGCCCTAACTACTACACAGATGAACAAGAGAACATATAGCATGAAATTAGATGTTCTATAAAGCTACACTGTGTCATCAGCAGACAAAAGGACAGACTGGCAACCCAACTAGACAGAACACAGAGGCCAGAAACAGGCCACACTCACATTCACGTTGGGCTAAAGTCAGCTCACAGAGCTTCAAGGAAGGATACAAATCTGTTCATTAGAGGGAGTGCAAACTGACCAGCCAACAGGGGAACCTGGCAGCATCCAGCAAAACTGAGCATAGGCACCGAGGCCATCCCAGTTCCATCCCTACGTGTGCATCTGTATGTGTGACAAGAGATAAGCACGAGGATTTCTTGGCAGCAGTAGTCAAACACCCCAATGTCCAAACAGCAGAATGGATAAACTGAGCATATTCATATCATGGAATATTACATAGCAATGAAAAGGAGCAGCTTCCATTTTCCAAAATAATGTGAACTAGTCTCCAAAATGTTATGTTGTGTGAGACAAGGCAGGCACAGAAACACGAGGAATCACATAAAGGTCAAAATGACTAACTTAGGGTGTTAGTATCCCAGCTGCCTTGTGGAGAAGAGGAGGGGAATTACTGACAAGGAACAGGAGGGCATGTGTGACACCAGCCGTGTTCCATTCCCGGGCTGGGCCACTGGCTGCCCTGGAGTGTTCACTTCCTCAAGACTCAACAAACTGTGCACTTATGCTCTGTGCTGTGTTTACACGTTAAACAGAAATAAGCAAAATCAATTTCAAGTGAGGTTTACATCAAAATAGAAAAGGTTTAAAAAAAAAAAAGCATCTGGAACATTAAAGAATAACTTCAGGACCTTCAAGTAAGAGAAAATAACTCATGAAGAAGACAAAAAGCATCGACCATGAAGAAAAAGATCACTAAATTAAACTCCTTAGAGAATTCTATTCATCGAAGACAGCTTTCAGAGAGTGAAAAGACAAGCCACAGAGACGGAGAAGCCAGACATGGAAGATTATACATGATTCCACTTATAAAATCTTCCAAAACAGGCAGTGCAATATTTAGCTTTGGGGAGGATGAAGAAGGTAACTGTGAAAGGGCAAAAAAGGTGCTACTGAGGTGGTTATTTTCTGTGCTAGTTCAGAAATATTTGCCACATGGTAATTTACTGAGCTGTACATTTGTGGTTTATGCTCCTCTCTCTGTGTGTTTTTTTTCCCATGATGTACATAATGAAACAAAGAAAAATCTGAACACGACAAGGACTGTCACCAGAACCATTCCTATTTGACATTGCATGGGGGTGTCCCAGCTAGGACAGTGGGCCAAGAACAAAGAAGAAAAACATGTGGACCAGAGAGAAAGAGGCAAGTCTTTACTCACAGATACCGTGGTCACTAAACAGTGAGTTCTTAATCGAAAAAAAACAAAGGCAAAACAAAACCAACTAAAACAAATAAGGTAATCTATTAATAGTATGTTTATAGCAATAAAACTGGGAGATGAACCATTTTGTTAGCATGAAAACACATAAAATACTTGAGAAGCATTTTGTTAAATTTATGTAAGACCTGTATATCGAAAACTACAAAATATTCCTGAGAGAAACTTAAGAAGGCCCAAATAAATCAGCAGATATACCATGTTTATAGATTAGAAGATTCAATATTAAGATTCCCAAACAGAACTATATATTCAATGCAATTTCAATAAAAAATCCAAGCAGACTTGACAAGCTGATTCTGAAATTCTGCAGAAATCCGAAAAGAGCTAAAGAGATTTGAAACAATTTTGAAAAGGAAGAACAAAGTTGGAGGATTTACAATACTCAAATTTTTTCAATAAAATGACACTGTAGCTCTATCACTATAGCTGCTACAGGGTTGAAAGAGACACATGTACCCCAATATTCGTTGCAGCACTTTTTACAATTGCTAGGACATGGAAGCAAGCTAGGCTCTGCTGTCCCTGGGATTCTCCAGCATGATCACTAAGGGCCCAAATAAATGTTCAGCATATTTAGTCATCAGGGAAATGCAAGCTAAAACAATGAGATAGAAACACATGCACACTACATGGGCTCAGATTTAAAATACAGACAATTCCAAGTGTTGGAAGGACACGAAACTACTGGAAGTCTCACAAACTGCTGGTGGGAGTGTAAAATGATTCAGTCTCTTTGTAAGACAGTTTTGAAGTTCCTCACAAAGTTAAATATACATGTATTGTATCATCTAGCAATCTATCTCTAGATATTTACCCATGAGAAATGAGCACATATGTTCATGATAAGACTTGTACACAAACTTTCATAGCATCTTTACTCATAATAGCCAAATACAGGAAGCAACTTAAATGTCCATCAATGGATGACTAACTATATGCAGAGTACCTCATGAGAAACGCTGTACTGGAAGAAACACAAGCTGGAATCAAGATTGCTGGGAGAAATATCAATAACCTCAGATATGCAGATGACACCACCCTTATGGCAGAAAGTGAAGAGGAACTAAAAAGCCTCTTGATGAAAGTGAAAGAGGAGAGTGAAAAGGTTGGCTTAAAGCTCAACATTCAGAAAACAAAGACCATGGCATCTGGTTCCATCACTTCATAGGAAATACATGGGGAAACAGTGGAAACAGTGTCACACTTTATTTTTGGAGGCTCCAAAATCACTGCAGATGGTGACTGCAGCCATGAAATTAAAAGACGCTTACTCCTTGGAAGGAAAGTTATGACCAACCTAGATAGCATATTCAAAAGCAGAGACATTACTTTGCCAACTAAGGTCCGTCTAGTCAAGGCTATGGTTTTTCCAGTAGTCATGTGTGGATGTGAGAGTTGGACTGTGAAGAAGGCTGAGCGCCAAAGAATTGATGCATTTGAACTGTGGTGTTGGAGAAGACTCTTGAGAGTCCCTTGGACTGCAAGGAGACCCAACCAGTCCATTCTGAAGGAGATCGGCCCTGAGATTTCACTGGAAGGAATAATGCTAAAGCTGAAACTCCAGTACTTTGGCCACCTCATGCGAAGAGTTGACTCACTGGAAAAGACTTTGATGCTGGGAGGGATTGGGGGCAGGAGGAAAAGGGGATGACAGAGGATGAGATGGCTGGATGGCATCACTGACTTGATGAACGTGAGTCTGAGTGAACTCGGGGAGTTGGTGATGGACAGGGAGGCCTGGCGTGCTGCAATTCATGGGGTAGCAAAGAGTCGGACGTGACTGAGCAACTGAACTGAACTGATATAAATAAACAACTTGTGGTTTATCCATGCATTAGGATACACTAGTCAGCAATAAAAAGACTGAATTATTGGTATGAGAAACAATATTGATAAATCTCAAAAACATACGCTGAGCCAACAAAGGCCAACCACAAGAGTACATATTGTATGATTCCATTTACATAAAGTTCTAGAATGGGAGGGAAAAACCTAATGTACTGAAAGAACAGATAATATAATTAGAACCTAAAGAAATCACATTTGCAGTTGCTTCAAGACATGGGAGAATGACTGCAATGAGGCATGAGGAAACTTCATGGCAATGGAAACATTCTAAACTTGACTAAGTTGGCTTTTATATGTGTGTATACATTTGTCAAACTCATGGAATGTACACTTAAATGAGTGTGCTTTATTATATGTAAGTACTATTCCAGTAATACTGATTCTTAAGTTAAGTGAGTAAAAGTCACTCAGTCATGTCCAACTCTTTGTGACCCCATGGACTATACAGTCCATGGCATTCTCTAGGCCAGAATATTAGAGTGGGTAGCCTTTCTTTTCTCCAGGGGATATTCCCAACCCAGGGATCTGAATCTAGGTCTCCCGCATTGCAGGCCAATTCTTTACCAGCTGAGCCACAAGGGAAGCCCTTTTAAAGTATAATGTCTAACAAAGTACACTCAGCGTTGGGCTTCCGGTGCCAGACGGTGGAGTAGAAGGATGAACACTCACCTCCTGTGACAGCACAGAGACTGTGACTATCTAATGCACAACCATCGACAGGAGGCTGCTGGAGCCCACCAAAAAACGCACTCAGTGTTTAGGAAACAATTAATCTGAGTTCATTCCATGACTCTTTTTGAAAATATTATAATTCTGGGCTTACTGCACAAGCTCCACAGCAGGAATCCCAGAAATGCTCAGTATTATATATTACACAATATCATCATCCTCTGAACATACTATTTTCATCATTCTAAGTTCCCTTCCAGCCTCTGTCTATATGCATATATAATTTTTCAACAGCTATTATTATAGCATAAAAAAAACACAAAAATAACTTAGAATCAAACATGCAATTTTACTATATACACAGAAATTCAAGTTGTGCACTTCCCTCTGCTGACAGCGCTCCCAACAGAACCCAAACCCTAAGAGCTGCCAATGCCCCTGCCCCTGCTTCTTGCTCTGTCCTGGGTGGGTGGAGGAAGGAATTCCCTTTCATTGGGAGAAAAGACAAGAATCCCCTCGACCAGCAGGAGACTGGCAGGAAGGCGGGCAGAGGGAGTCTGGAGGGGGAGGGCACGCCTGGCACTGTCCGTGGTCCTGGTCCGCCCAGAGCACATGCAGGCAGAGCAGACTGCGCCATCTCTGGGGTGGAATCCCACCATCCTTCCTTACAACTCTGCCACTTCTCCGCAAGTCCACCCTGGGGGTAGGCTCTGCAGGGCAGGAGCTTGGAATTTAGTGCCCAAGGACTGGGCCCAGGACACTACTGCAGGAGGCAGAGAGGCCTCTGCTTTCACAGTGCCCACAGTTTGGTAAGACAGTGAGGGACAGTGAAACTGGCAGTAAGGGCCAGACACAGCAGTGGACAAGATGACCATGCAGACCTCAGGAGCCCAGTGGATGAAGCGCCTGGGGCAACATGGTCCAGCACCGACCGTGCTGGGAATAGAAACACGCATGCCGCCTGGGCTGGGTACAGAAGAGCCACTGCGGAGCTCCTTACAGCCAAGTCTGCTGAGCAGACCTGGAGCCTGAGCCCTGCAGCAACAGGCCCCAAATCTGCGTTTCTAACAGGCTCTCTCCCTGGCCAGCGGGTTTTGGAACCAGTGCTGGGGAGGAGCAGCCCTGCAAATACTCGGGTCATTTCCCTTCCCCAAGCCTTAAAATGAAAACACTCCGCACAAATAAAAAATATCTCAAAACTCACTAGTGTCTGAAGCATCTTCTCTTTTAAAACACCAAGTTCAGCGGCACTTGGCAAGAACTATAGCTTTTCAAGCACAACAGGTTATGATGCCGACAAAACAAGAATATGTAGGGCGCCGAGTGGCTGACGCTGAGGAAGTGTGGGTAGCAAGGGTGCCAAGATTCCTCAGGCCTTTCTTCGACTCTTTTCTGTCTTTCCTCTGTTCAAGAAAAACCCTTCTGAACAGGAGTGTTAAGAATAAAGACTGTCTCTTCTTTCAAAGAAGAGAAGTAGAAGACTCTGCACACATGGATCTTTACCAATTTGCAGCTGCCACCAAATAAGGGGTCACCCCTCGCAGCCCCCTCAATAAACCAAGGGCCCATCTGCTTCCCAGGGGTGCTGCCTGAGCTTCCTGGGAAAGAGCCATCACTAAAGCACATGGCCCTGCTCCTGAGCTAACGAATACCCTCCAGGTCTTGGGTCCACACAGTCCATAATTTTTCTCTAAGGAAAGAAAAGGCAAGGGGGAGCAGAAAGGAAAGTGAGTGGTGTGTTTAGATGTTTATAATTGAGCTGAACTTCAGTGGTTTTCAAATCAAAGTATAACTTTAAAACATGGCAGAAGTATCTTTGACGTGAAAACCACTGAAGTTCAGCTCAATTATAAACATATTCACATGAAAACACACAACCTCCTCTGCACCAGCAGCTCTAAGACAGGGGAGAGGACTCAGGGACAGCGAGATGCCGAGACAGTAGCTGGAGGGTCCCCAGTGCCTCAGGCTCTGGCTCTTCCCGGCCTGGCTGCCCCTCTCCTGGGGCTTCCAAGCAACGTGTCTTCCGCTTGGGGTTGAGGGGCAGCAACTCTTACCTGTGGAGCTGAAATTCCCAGGTGGCATATCTGGGAAAGCAGCAGCCTCCACCTGTTCCAGGCCTGAACGCACAACATTTCTCAACTGTTTTCTAAAGTTGTAGCAGATTCCCTCTAGCTGATAACAATATTCTTTTCTGAATGATCCCGTACTAAAATTGAAGTCAAACAGAAAAATCAAGTGGTCACAGGAAACTATATTCAATACTCTGTGATAAACCATAATGGAAAAAAATATAGAAAAGAGTATATATATATATGTATATATATATATACAGTTACTTTGCTGTATAGTAGAAGTTAATATGACACTGTAAATCAACTATACTTCAGTAAATTTTTTTAAAAAGTAAGGTGGCATGTGTTGTAGAGACAGGAGAAATAAACTTCCTCACTCTGCTGGGAACATCTGCATTTAATAAGTTACTGGCAAGGATGCCATTCCAAATATAGTGAAAATAACATTATTCAGTAGCCTTGTGGTAACCACCATGCCCTGTGGTCAAAAGCTTTGCTCTCAAGAAACCTCAGAGTAAAGTGCGTGGCCTCGTGTTCCACTCCCAGGAGGTACGTGGCGGGAGGCACTCAGTCCTCTCCCTTCTGCGTCCACATTCCTCCCCCTCCCCACAAGCACAGGGAAAACTGGGGAAATAGAAATACAAACCACTAATATCTACACCAGCCAATATTTCCACTTACCAGAAGCTTGGAAAAAATGTTTAACGGCAAAAGAGGCTCAAATCACTTTTCCAGTCACCTGTAAATCAGTTATTTAAAAGACCCCTCTTCCCGCAACCAGATTCTGTAAGCCAGTTCCTTCTCTGATCCTATAAATTTAAAAAGCCAGACTGGGGTGGGCATGGCACAGAGAGGACTCAGCTTGGCCCAGGGGCCCCCTGTCCCACATCTCCTTTTAGACTCAAAGGTGAACGGGGTGGGGGAAGGGTGGCACAGAGCCGAGAACATGAGGGTCCAGGACAGTCTCTCCTGGAACACAATGGCCAGCCCAGAGTGCAACAAAAAGCCACAACTGCACAGGAACTCGCGGGTAGAGTAGCTAACAGCCCCAGGATCGACCACAAGCTCCAGGAGCCTGCAGAGCCGTGGATGCCCTGGGGAGGGCCGTTGTGCCCAGGCACACTAGGAAGGTCTGCAGAGCTGCTGGGAGGATTAGGGAAAAGGGACGCCAAACGATTAAGCTTCTCTTCACCCCTGAGGCTGGGAGAGAGCTGGGTTTTGAATTGGCCAGAAACATAGGACACCGGGAACAGGTCTCTCCCAGACCCAGCAGAAACTACCCACCCATGGACAGAAGGGCTCAATCCCAGGAGTGGAGGCCCCACACCTCCTGGCTCGCCTGCTGCCATGGTCCCTGGACCATGTGGTCTGGCCTCCAACGGAGCAGAGAGCCATAAACAACCGTTAATGAACCTGAGAGGACCCAGGACACAAAACAAAGCGGCAGTCCTCTAGAGTTGCTGCAGGAAAAATTAAAAAAGAGCTCTCAAAGGTGCTCTAGGACGTGGAGGAATGGAAAGCATACATCTAACTTCTAACAGCAAAGGAGAAGACAAAAAGGGTGGTCACAGCTCACAACTGAATAAATGAACTGGAGGGTCAAACTGTAAAATGCAAAGTTACAGAGAAACAGAAATCAAAAGGGAAATAAGCAAATGATAAGACCCAGCATTCAAACACCAGAAGCCAAAGGAAGAAGCAAGGTACAAGGAAGGAATTAACAGCCAATACAGAAAATTTCATTTCGTCTGAAAAAAACCTTGAGTCTGCATTTTAAAAGAGCTCACCACATTCCAGAAATGATTCCTGACACACAGAGAAAAATTCCCAAATTCCAAGAAGATGGAAAAAAATCTACAACTCTTTGGTAACAACCATATTTTAAAAAACCAACAAATTCCAACTGATACAGAAAAATCATGTGACAAACTCCAACACCTGTCCACACAATAAAAATTCTGAGCACGTCAGGAATGGAAGACAATACACTACGTGAAAGGTTGGTGCTTCCTCCCAGTTCAGGAGAGGGTGAGGATGTCTGCTCCACACACACGGAAGTGCCAGCCAGAGCAGTAAGGCAAGAAGGCAAATAAAAGGGCCTTGAGGTCAGAGGAGAAGAAATAAAACTGCCCCACTGTTTGCAGATGATGTGACTGTCCATCTAGAAAATCCTTAGGAATCTAGTCTAAAAACCTAGAACCAGTGAGTTTTGCAAGATCAATAGATAAAATAATCACATTTCTAGATGCTAACAATGAACACAGAAATTAGAGATGCTATGTTCATGAACAGGTCCTCCAAAGGAAATGAAATATTTTGGTGCAAATTTAACAAAATATGTACATGATCTGTATTGTGAAAAACCACAAGATGTTGATGAAAGAAATCAAAGATGATGTAAGCAAATGCAAAACATATGTTTATGAAAGGACACAGACACCCCCTTCTAAGTAGGAATTTATTTCCTGATGGCGGTGCCCAGGTCACAAAGTGTGGGTCCTTTGTCTGAAGGCTGGAGACAGAGCCTTCAAGCCCTGCAGGAGACGCCAGGCCTGCTTTGCATGGGTTCCCTCTGGGGCGGGTCCCTGTGTCCCTGAGCTTTGTGCTTTGCCTCTCAGGTTTGGAGGGACTATGCCTGAGGATTTCAATCTAACTTCTAACAGCAAAGGAGAAGACAAAAAGGGTGGTCACAGCTCACAACTGAATAAATGAACTGGAGGGTCAAACTGTAAAATGCAAAGTTACAGAGAAACAGAAATCAAAAGGAAATAAGCAAATGATAAGACCCAGCATTCAAACACCAGAAGCCAAAGGAAGAAGCAAGGTACAAGGAAGGAATTAACAGCCAATACAGAAAATTTCATTTCATCTGAAAAAAACCTTGAGTCTGCATTTTAAAAGAGCTCACCACATTCCAGAAATGATTCCTGACACACAGAGAAAAATTCCCAAATTCCAAGAAGATGGAAAAAAATCTACAACTCTTTGGTAACAACCATATTTTAAAAAACCAACAAATTCCAACTGATACAGAAAAATCATGTGACAAACTCCAACACCTGTCCACACAATAAAAATTCTGAGCACGTCAGGAATGGAAGACAATACACTACGTGAAAGGTTGGTGCTTCCTCCCAGTTCAGGAGAGGGTGAGGATGTCTGCTCCACACACACGGAAGTGCCAGCCAGAGCAGTAAGGCAAGAAGGCAAATAAAAGGGCCTTGAGGTCAGAGGAGAAGAAATAAAACTGCCCCACTGTTT
Organism: Madoqua kirkii; assembly: GCA_006408675.1. Taxonomy (NCBI): domain Eukaryota; kingdom Metazoa; phylum Chordata; class Mammalia; order Artiodactyla; family Bovidae; genus Madoqua; species Madoqua kirkii. The sequence continues at coordinate 24,662 of SJYC01028237.1, read as the reverse complement.
GCAGATGATGTGACTGTCCATCTAGAAAATCCTTAGGAATCTAGTCTAAAAACCTAGAACCAGTGAGTTTTGCAAGATCAATAGATAAAATAATCACATTTCTAGATGCTAACAATGAACACAGAAATTAGAGATGCTATGTTCATGAACAGGTCCTCCAAAGGAAATGAAATATTTTGGTGCAAATTTAACAAAATATGTACATGATCTGTATTGTGAAAAACCACAAGATGTTGATGAAAGAAATCAAAGATGATGTAAGCAAATGCAAAACATATGTTTATGAAAGGACACAGACACCCCTTCTAAGTAGGAATTTATTTCCTGATGGCGGTGCCCAGGTCACAAAGTGTGGGTCCTTTGTCTGAAGGCTGGAGACAGAGCCTTCAAGCCCTGCAGGAGACGCCAGGCCTGCTTTGCATGGGTTCCCTCTGGGGCGGGTCCCTGTGTCCCTGAGCTTTGTGCTTTGCCTCTCAGGTTTGGAGGGACTATGCCTGAGGATTTCATCTTCCCACGAGGGGATGGGCATCAACTTCCCGCTCACCCAAAACACTGCTGATGGACATCCTCTGAGACAGCTGGGATCTTTGTGTGACTCACTTTCTCTCCAAGATGAATATCCTTGGACACATCGGGGACTGGGAGTGACACTGAGGTTGCCCCGGTGGCCCTTCCAACCCACTAGAAAGGCATCACTGGTCCAGGCAGCAGTCTGTAGGACAGCTCCTAAGAGCACGCTCTCTGAAGGGCTGTATAAAGCGATGGGCACTGAAAATCCATCTGTAAACACACTCAAGATCGCTCTCCATGGAAATGACAGCCAACAGAATGGCTGGGTTCCAAGATAAGTGTACAGAAGTAACTAATTCAATCTAATGTAACCGTTTACATTGAACACATAAACCCAAACCCCACTAATTCATTTCACAACCATCTACTAATATCTACTATTTGCCAAGTGCCAGGGGCTTCAGAAACATCAGGGAAAAAACAAGCCCTACTCTGTCCGGTGTGGAGCTGGTATTCTACGAGGAAAGGCAAACAAAGACGATAACAAAGGATGCAGCACTGAAGGTGAGAAATGTTGCGTGCAGAACTGAAATGTAGGGGCAGGGACATCCCAGATGCAGGCAGGTCCCACCACCATGCAGAGGGGTGAGAGTATCACTGAGAAGCCCGAGGGGACGGTGGGCCACGCAAGTACTTGAGAGAAAGAAAGGGCAGGGCCTGGGGTGGGAGCAGGAGGCACAGCAGCTGTTGTCTCGGGCGGCTGGGGAGGCAGCGACTTCAGGGCCTGAGGTCACCTGAGCTTTGGCCTTCGTGTCTCCATCTGTCTGTCCGCTGCTGTGTGCCCTGCACCCGCTGAGGCACCTGGCACACCCAGGTACCGATCTGATGAATGAAGGAGCTCTGGTCCAGGAGCAGCATGGGAGCTGACCTCCAGCTATGCTATTGCTCCTAATGAAATATGTTCTGAATCTAGACACAGTCACGAGACTGCATCCCAGGAAGCTAACAAGTCAAAATACAACCTCGTTGCCCGAGCAGAGGGGCCTCGTGAACCCAATCTTCCTGCAGAAATGGCCCATTTTGACACAGGCTGTGGTCGTGCTGCACTGGCATCGCTCCTGCACTGAGACAGAACACACTGGCCATGCTCAAGCCAGGTGTTCCCTGGAGACAACAACCATCTTCTCCCAGAAAGCACGTGCTCAGCGGGCTGAGGCCCGTTTCCCACACCTCCTGCCCAAGGAAGGCCAGGCCAAAGGAGAGGTCTCTACAGGAGGCCCTGTGGGCCATCCCACGTAGGAGATGCCTTCTTCATTAAGTGACCAGAGGGCTTTGTCAGGGTTGGGGCACAAATCATGGTACCCAGGGAGGCAACGAGAAGAAGGCAGTGCCCCTTCTGAGATTTCTGGACAGACACTTGGCCTAATACCATCACTCAGTTTAAAGGGCACTCTATAAAAGTGCCTGGGAATCTCTGAAAACATCAAGATGAAGAAAGTCAGGGAGGGCCTGCAGAAAGTTCCAGATGAGATGAGAGACTCCCAGGTAAAGGCAACATGGATTCTGGGGCCCTTAGGTGACTGTGAAGGAGGTGGGCACTAGGGTCAGCCCCTGTTGGCAGGACATCCTTGCTCTGGGTCAGAGGAGATGTCCTTGTTTGCAGGAAATACACACATATGGGCTCAGGGATGATGAGGAACAGGTCAGCAATGCTGGCCTTAAAAACAGTTTTCTGTACTATCCCTACAACTTTCCTTGCAGTTGGAAAGGGAAGTGGGCACAAAGATGCAAACACAGGTCATGAAGAAAGGAAACCCACAGGGCCAGTCAACGGGGGTGATGCCAACCATGGCTCAAGACCAGGGCACACACATCAAAGCACAGTGAGGCTCCAGTCTGCTCCCACCCGCTGGTCAAGATCTAAGAGCCCGCGGGCACCCAGTGCTGGGGCGGCTTGGGACCCACAGTGACCCGCCAGGAGGGACAACGTCTCCAGCCACGTGGCAGCAGCACAGCTCCTCTCCTGTAGATAAACTGCTCGTCCCTGGAGGCCTGGGCACTCACTTCTGGGTGTGAACCCCAGAGGAACTCTCGTATGTGTACAACAGGGGGTGCGTGCAAGAATGTCCCCAGCAGCTATGCACAAGGGCAAGAGCGTGGAAACGGCCTGGGTGCCCGTCAGTGGGAGCACGGGTGAATACGCACAGTGTGTTTGCCCAGTGGAATGTTGTACAGCAGATGAATGAATGAGCTGCAGACAATAGAGAAACAGAACGGAACAGAAAGTCTGGAAATAAACCTACACTGACACGGCCAATTGATTCTCAACAAAGCACCGGGGCAATACAACCGCGAAAAGAAAGTCTCTTCAACATTGGTGCAGCTTAATATCCATATGAAAAAATTAACCCCTGCTTCCTACCACAGGAGACACAGAAATGAACACAAGGTGGATGATGGGTCTAAATATAAAAGTAAGAAAACAAGAGAATAACTTCTTTGGGGCAAGCAGACTTCTCAGAAAAAAAAAATTTATAAAAAGAGAAAAGTCAATGATTTGAACTTCATCAAGATTTAAAACTTCTGCTTATCAAAAGATGCCATTAAAATATGAAAAGGCAAGTCACGTGGGAGAAAATACTCAGGAAGCAGGTATCTGACAAAGGACTTGTATCCAGAATACATATCAAACACTGACAACCAGTAAGACAATCCAATTCTTTAAAAAAATGGGCAAAGACTTCAATCTCTCACAAAAGAGGATTTATGAATGGCCCGTAAAGCAGTGAGAAAGCGCTCAACATCACTAGCCATCAGGGAATGTCAATGAAAGAAATGAGACGGCACTTCGATTCTGCTAGAGGGTTGAAGCCAAGGCGGACTCCGTGCTGTGAGAATGTGGAGCAGACAGACGGGCCACACCAGCCCTGGCAGGTCCCTTTACCTGTGGCTCTGCTCCGATTCGGCTGTGAGTGACAAGGGTGTGTATGGGTGTCAGAGCCCTCACGTTGCTCATTTTGTACAATATTTTCACATTGTGATGCAAAATGAAAATCTTGCCTTTCACTGTATATAAATTCTCCCTCAATTAAAAAACAAAAACAAAACAGAACAAACTACAATGACATGCAACAATATGGATGGACCTTAACAATATAAGTTTAAAAAGTTCCAGAATATTTTATACAGCCTGGTACCCTTTTTATAAAGTTAAATACAACTAAAATTTTTTAATTGTTTTTTTTTTCCCCAGATTTGCTTAGACACCAACAAGTTCAGCAGGGAGTGGGGACAGGGCGTTGCATGGTGGTCGCCAGGAGTGGAAGGCAGTGTAAACAAGGTTGGATCAGGAGTTAGCACTAGTCTTGGACGGCAGGATTATGGATGCTGAGCGTTAGAGACAAGGGCACAGAAACAAACAAGGAGATGGATGCATGGCCCAGCAACCAGGATGCATCCTGAACCCAGGGTCAGGGTTCATCCAGTTCTGTGCCCCTGAGACCCGGGGACCTACGGTCACAAAGAGGGAAAGGAATTACCATGGACACTGGAAAATAAACTAGATTTCTGCTCAGAACCTACGGGACACCACACAGCTGTCACGAGAAGAAAAGGACTGCCTTATGTTGCACTTCAGAGAAGGGGAAGGGCTGCAAGTATGGAGCGAGCCCAGGGTCCAATCTCAGGTGTCCGAGGTGGAGCACCAGGATGAATCCAGACGCAAAACCACAAAGACCAAAAATCAAAGAAACAAAACAAACAGAAATAGAGGAAAGGAGCCCCAAGGGCAGAGGTCAGACAAAAGGAGTACAGCCCCACCCTGCGCCCCCAGGCCTGGAGGGGCCCAAGGGAAGACTGCCTAGGATAAATGTTCTCAGAGTGTCACTAAAAAGAAAATCTATACATGAGTATACACAACACATACAATCATGGGTTCTTTTTTCACTGACAATCATTTGTCATGTTATTAAAAATTCCTTATGAACATTATACTAATTTTCTCATACAGATTGACCACAATTCACTTCACCATTACTCTCCTGTCCAGTATTAACTTGTTTTCGTTAACTAATTTTCCATTATAATTAGTAACACTAGAGCTTCTTTGTACATATATCTTTTTCAGAATTTTAAGGATACCTAGAATGATTCAGGGTCCAGAGCATAAGCCTTTTTAAAGTTCTTAATACAAAATGCAAAATTATGCTGTCAACGCTACCAGTTCACATGGCATTTCCAAACACTGAATATCTACATGTTTAGAGAATTTGGTTAACTTTATTTTTAAAAATAGCACCAAACTAATTCAATTTGTGTTTGATCACAAATGATGTAACATTTTAAAAAATCATCGCTTGCATATCTGCCTTTGAAAGTCTCCACTCCTGACCTTTTCTGTTTATCTACTACTCGTTATTCTTTGTTTTCTCACCAACTTGCATGAATTAGTTCTATTACAGGCTATTAGTCTTTTAAGTATTGTATCTCCTTAGTTTATCTTCACTTTGTTTATATGCTTCTCTGTTGTGCAATTTTCTGTTTTTACGTAACCCCATTTATCAAAAACCAATCCCCTCAACAGGTCTACAGCAATTACACAGAAACAACTTGCCAATGTCAGAGACTGATTGTAACATATTAGAACAATGATTTTAAAGAACTACACTAAAATGTAATATCTCTTCATTACTGAACCAACATACAGTCAGACATTTTAAAGAAAACAATTACTTACCGCATCCAAGAAGCAAAGGTAAGACCCCGAGCTCTGTGCTACTGCTTGATTTTTAGAATATCCGACTGATAAAAGAGAAAAGGAAAAGCTCTTAGAATTCAGTTTTAGTGGGTTCCCTTGCATAAAACTTCCTACGATGTACACGGTAGGAAAGCTAGGAACACTCCTCACTGCCAAGTAAAAAATCAGACCAATTTAGGTGAAATTGATGCAGTAAATATGATAAAAGACAACAGTCCACCCAGTACTAGTGTAAACGCAGAATGTGCTCACAGAAGGAAAATAAAGCCTGCAAACATCTATCCAGCACAGCACTAAGGTAACCCTGGGGAGTATTTTTAAAACACAAAATTACAATGTCCCTGAATGGAAGGACTTGAATTGAACTGGCAGAAACACTTTCTCTAAAGCCTCAGCTGATAAAAGTCATGATACAGACACCTGACAGATGGGGCCGCAAACACGTGAGAGATCGGCTGGTAGAAGCAGCTCATTGGACTGGATGCGTCATGAGCACAGATTTCACTGAACATGTGTTCCAGGGATGAGTTACAGGCCCTGTCAGTGTCCACTCTTCCTACACGTCCTGGGGCCCCCCGGCTCCCCCGGGAGGTGCAGACCCAACTTCACCAAGATGTAACTGGCACAAGAACTCCTCACAGAATAGAAAATATACCACGTGTATGAAAATCCTGGCCGCACAGAGTTGGCGCCACTTGCACTGCTGAGCACCGGGACGGCATGTGGAGCACAAAGGCTGCAGATTCACCTGTGCCTGGAAATCAGGGAAGCAGTGCCCCAGGGATACGGGGACTTCCAGGGCTGCTGAGGTCAGCTCTGCCTCAGGGAGCTGGCTGCAGGGTGTGTTCAGTTGTGGAAAAATAATTGAGCTATACTTTGATGATACATGTACTTTCCTATATGGATATTACATTTTAATAAATGGTTTAAAATCCTCGTCTTCAAAGAGATTACAACTGAGTTGGAAAGAGAGGTATCCAAAAACCTATGTAAAGTGCCAAACGAACGGTAGGAAGCACTAGGGAGGCTTATGGAGAGGAGAGGAGACCATGGCAGAGGGGGTCAGAGAGGCAACACGAGTGTAAATTCAGAGAATGAGGCTCCGAGTGGTGGGCTGAGCAGTGAGCGGCACGAGGAGCACAGACAGCACTCACAGGGGGCCAGCTAGGGAAGGCTTCAGAGCAGGAAGGGCGCAGAGACCAACACACAGCAGGCCCGGTCTGCACGCCAAGCGTTGGGGAGGCACTGAGAGCCAAAGAAGGAGCCAGGGGCCTTGTGGGGCACAATTCTCATCTCCCTAGAAAAGAGGTTCCGGTATACTAATCGCATTACAGAGACACTTAGATGTGGTGCCACCCTGGAAAGTCACACAAAGCACAACAGGTGTGTGCAGAATTAAAACGATAAATCCCTCTGACTCAAAGCTGAGATGACCTGAAGACTGTGGTCCGTCCCAGGGGACACCAGCAAAGATCTGCCCCAGGCCTCACCCCAGGTGCTCCCCAATTTTCTGCAGTAAGGGGAGCAGGCAGAGAAAGCAGGTCCCTCCTGTTGCTCGGCTGTGCTCTGGAGCAAAATTGCACTGCAACCACAAGGATGGACCGCGGCCCTCGTGCAGGGTGTCAATGGTATGACCCAGAGCAGTGTCTGGCTATTATCATGTGAGGTAGCACCTTAATTTCCAGCATTAATCCTAGAGCTTGGCCAACCCAAACCACTTAGTGGGACTGTCACAGATTTCAAAGAACCACAGGTATAACAAGCAAGCAAAGGAAAAGCACAGAAGGGGAGGCAGGAGCCTGCCTCCTGACCCCTGGGGATGGATTAGCAGCTAGAGCTGAATCTCCATCATCACTGCAAAGGCCCAAAGAAGAGCACACGGAATCAAAACGAAAAAAAAAACAGGAAAAGACTTTTCATAATCACTTTGAAATCAGCAAGAAAGTGGTTTTATTGGCGTTGGGTTTTAGAAGGGGAAAAATTGACCCCAAGAATTTGGGTAATGAAGGAAAACGCATCTACCACGGAAGCTGAAAGTTTCTCACGATGAGTCTTGTGTTTGGCAAAGATAAGGAATTTGCTTTAATATTATTGCCTTGAAAAGTCAAATGTTTGTGCCAGGGCCTGATGTTTGGGGAGGCCTGTCCCTTTGTGAGGGGAGTCGGTTGTCATGGTCACAGCAGGAAAAACTCCCGCCTCGGTGCGATATTAACATTCCTTACTCTTGGAGAGAAGAGGGTGGGATTGTGTTTTACTTCAATTTTAGCAAGTGATCACATTATTAAGAAATGTTTTGCTCTATTATGATATGAAATAATAGTAAATGAATCTTAACCCAATTTAAATACCCAACACTTCTAAAAATAGATACTTTGGATCTACAGTATGCAATAGTCGATATAACATTGCCTATTTAAGAAAATATTATTATAGGAAAATGCGTCCTTTCTGACATAATCAAATTAACTCCATTTTATTAATGTGTAACACAGGATTCCCATGAATTCACCTTATCCAACCTCAAAGAGACAGCAGAATCATTTCTTTACAATATTATAATTTACTTTTTTGTTACTGATAGAATACATACAAAGATGACGTGGCTCAAGTTATATCTACTCTATAAAAAGCATTTCATGAAAGATAAAACTTGCTTTAAAAAAAAACTTGCTTTCACAGTAGAGATTATACAACCAATCACAGGAGTCATCAAAATGCCTTTAACTTACTCTCATTCCACTATGGAAGATGCAAAACATCTTAATTTAAAAAAATCTTCAAAAGTTTTTCATAGTTGTTGCCGTTTAGTTGCTCAGTCGTGTCTGACTCTGCCATCCCATGGACTGTAGCACACCAGGCTTCCCTGTCCTTCACCATCTCCCAGAGCTTGCTCAAACTCACATCCATTGAATCGGTGATGCCATCCAACCATCTCATCCTCTGTCATCCCCTTCTCCTCCTGCCTTCTATCCTTTCCAGCATCAGGGTCTTTTCCAGTGAGTCAGCTCTTTCCATCAGGTGGCCAAAGCACTGGAGCTCCAGCTTCAGCATCAGTCCTTCCAGTGAATATTCAGGACTGATGTCCTTTAGGATAAACTGGTTGGATCTCCTTGCAGTCCAAGAGACTCTCAAGAGTCTTCTCCAACACCGCAGTTCAAAAGCATCAATTCTTCGGCATGTTTCAGAAGGAAGTTGAAATAGACGTTCCCCAATAACTGATTTATAAACAATTTCTAACAGACTAAAGATAATGAAAACAAGAAATATTTGGGGGGCTATATTAAAAATCTGCACTAGATGATAAAGAGGAGGAGGAGGAAGAAGACAGTAACAGAAGAGCTGCTAGACCTCTTGAGGGCCCATCACATGCAGCCTCTTCTGGAACCCTGCTCCCATCAGCTTGTCCTAGGCCCTCCCAACGGCCACGTGGGCACTACTGATACGGCTTGTTCACAAAGAAGGAAATCAAGGCATGGGTTGGGTGCAGTAGACCCAACTGTGGAGCCCTCACCCACCAACAGGCACCTCTGCATGGGGTCACTGTGCAACATCAAAGAACACAGTCCCTCCATAGGAACCTTCTAAAAGCAGGGGGGTGGAAAAAAAGAGAGAGAGAGCGAGCTTTCTTCTTTTAAAGGACCAAGATTTTAAAATTATTTCTGATTTTTAATTTTTTTCTAAAATATTTTCTACAGTTTTCTGCTTTCCTAGGTAGAGGGCACTGGCTGCTATTTGTGAGGAACACAAGGCAGGGCAGGGGAGCATATTTTGGGAGAGAAGTTTGTTTCATTCACAAAAGTCCAACTGTTTCTTAACTCACCTTCACCAACATTCACCCTTTACTTGTCCCCCTCCCCCAAGAAACAAAAACAAAAATACTGGCTGGAAGCTACAAAAGGCAAAGCAAAGGGCACTCGTCCTGGCTGTCCTCAGTGGGAGGATAAGCCCCTTTACAGGACAATACACCATATGCCTTAAGAGCTAGTGTTCAGAGATGTTTAAACCCATTAGAGGGTGGGCCCCAGAGAGCTCAACTCGGGGGTGGGGGATGAACTCCAGGTAAATCAGCAATTCCCCAGGGGTGGCAACACAGTCCTCCCAGAATTCAGGTAGAAACACGTTAACTTGCAAGGGGCACAAACAAGAATCATCAAGTGAAAGTGACCACCCAGCACTGGAAGAAAGGGTCAGAGAGAAAGGAGGAAGATGAGAAGGGGGCTTACAGGACAAGAGGTGTAGAGAGAACAGGACTATCTCTTCCACTCACACCTTTCCCCTGAGAGCTATCCTGAATGCTCCAGTCCTAACCCAAACCCTACTCACCCCCTCACCGGGAAAGGATCTGAGCAGCGCCGACCCTGTGTGTTGATAAGTCACCCACTGGGTCAGAACAGGATCTCAAAGCAAACACCCCCTTGGATCTCATCTGAGGGTATTCCAGGAGGATCCCAAAATCTTCAGCTGTGTCAGGAGCTAACAAGACTCCCTCAGGACCAAGGCCACCATAGAGTAGAGGTGAAGCTACACATTCCTGAGGTTTTTAATGGAGTGGATGTACCTCAGTATCTCTTGGGAAGATTCTTTACAAACCCCCTGCTATGTTTGTAACCCAGACAAATTACACAAGAAAATCTTAGCGTAGGACTTGGGCATCAGGTTTCTGAAAGCCCCCTAGACTACTCTAACATGCAGCCAAAATTAAAGAAAGACATGACTCCTAAAACTTACAGGAACCTGTCCACCAGCCAGTCTTATCATCTGTCCTGCCTCCACCTTCAGTTCTAGCAATCTATGCAGGCATATAAACTTATTCTCAAGTTTTACATGAAAACTCTAAAAGTCAGACTACTGGAAGCACAACAGATTACAATTAAAGCTAAGAATGCAAAGCTAATCATTCTGTAAAGAAACAAGGGTAAATGAAGAAACTATCACATCTTGATCGAGCTTCATGAAATTTCAAAACTCAAAACATAAAGAGAAAAATCTTAGACACTTTCAGAAAAGATATCTTTAAAATAATAAGAATCAGACTGACATAAGATTTCTTACTAAAATCAGCAGACACCAGAAGATAAAGAGGCAATACTCCAAAATTCTAAGGAAAAATATAATAATTTGCACAGCTAAACTTCAAATAAGCATAGTACAAAATAAAGACATTTTCAGACATGTAAATACCCTGAATATTTTACAGTCCACATACCAGATATGGAAAAACTACCTGAAGAAGTATTCCAGAGAAATGAAAAAGGAACATAAAAAGAAAACTGAATAAAATGAAAAGCGAAGGGGAAAAAAACAAACAGTGGCACATGCATAAACAGTAGAAGGGAATAAAGCAGATTTTTTTAAAGGCTCCATAGATCTTGACACCTGGGAATCCCCTCAATGTGTAGCACGGGGTTAGAGGCAGATTCATTTCAGTTCCTCTTCCAAGTCTAATCCACTAGGTGGTCTGCAGTGAAGAACAGTTACTTATTTAAAAAACCACTAGTGCTGTTTTTACAAGGTTTAAACTGTTGGAATCAACTTATGAATCAAGTATATAAAACAACAAGAGTTACAGAACAGAATGTGAAGATTATAAACGCTGACAATTTAAATATAACAAACTAAAACTCTGAGGGAGGAAAAAAGAGAAAGGGAAGTGTGAAGTCCCTTCAGTGAGTTAAATGTTTCCTCTTTCATAGCAAGTATCAACTGATTCTGTGAGTTAAATAAATCCAGTAGGAACTAAAAAACACTGGTTGCTCCTAGAGTGTGGGGCTTTTACATTTCATTGCAGACTTTCCTATATGCCTACATTTTTTTTAACCACATTTTCTTTATTTTAAAAATATGTGCAATTAGTCAAAGCAGTTATTTATTCATGAAAATAAGTAAATGGTTTTCCTGCCATCTAAATGTAGGCTGGAAGCTAGTTTACTGGGGAGGTTGAAACAAAAGGGGGCCGTATTGTTCTATGCAGTCATTGCTCTTACAAAGCTACATTATCAAGCCCCAGATGGAGCCAGACATGTAACTCACACAAGAAAACTACAAACCAATGTTCTCTATGTACACAGATGTAAAAATCCTTAAGAAAGCGCATAAATTTCATTGCACAAAAACACTATACTGTCACTGTTGATTAATTTTGGTACTGTAAGAGTATTCATTATTAAGAAAAATACTAATGTAATTTACCACAATAAAAATGTTAGGAGGGAAAAAAATCACCTTAACAGATATCTAAAAGACATTTAATTAAATTACATACTCACATCTCATTTTCTGAAGGCTTACTAAATTAGAGATATCAAGGTACCTGATAAAAGTATCTATCAGAAAGCAATAGTAAATATCATGCTTATAACATGGAAACACTACAAACGTTTCCACTAAGACAGCACAATAAAAAGATTAGTTAATGTGATCCCACATTGTTCTTCTAGACTTCCTACCCTAATACTACTTATGAAAACAAAGAATAAATTAGAAATAAAGAAACAAAATTAAAATAGTTATTCAGGATTGCCTAACTAGAAAATCCAAGATAATGTGATAAACTATTGCCATTGGACATGACAGGGAACCAAAGAAACTGGGAGTCTTCCCTCTCTACCCAAGTCAACACTACAGGGCAAAAGATCATAAGGCTCTGAACACCCAATTGAAAAACTGTAAGAACCTCAAGAGGAGCCAGAAAGAGGTCGTACGCTGGTGTGGAAGGAAACCCAACCCCACAGTTCGGGGGCTTGCTTAGCAAGAACTTCTGGACTGTGTTCTTTCCTCCCCCTACTGCTGTTTGGTGAGCTGACTGCCCCCACCCGTCCCTCCATCTCTGCCAAGCACAAGAACTACAGGTTCAGGAGGCAGCACAGGATGGGAGAAGCTGCTCCCACAAATACACAAGGCCAGCCACCTAAGGCCTCCCCTTCTCTTCTCCCCGTCCACTCTGAAAAGGAACAGAGTAAGACAGAAGCACGAACGGAAGGGAAGCAAAAGGGAGGAAGGCAAAAGCAGTACAAGCAGGTTACCCAAGAGACAAGCTCACCTGAATGGGGCAGGGCTCTGGGGGCAGAAGTGAAGTCGCTCAGTCAAGTCCAACTCTGTGCGACCCATAGCCTACCGCACTCCTCCATCCATGGGATTTTCCAGGCAAGAGTAGTGGAGTGGGTTGCCATTTCCTTCTCATGGACTAAAGGAAGGATAATGAAGCTTGTGATGAAATTTCTTCATCACAGGATTCACCAGTCAACACTCAAATGCACCAGATAAAGACATACGAAAGGTGTTAGGATTCATTGCCAATAGACCATCACTACAAGAAATGTTTTAAAAAGTCCCTCAGGCAGAAGAAAAAGCAGATGGGCATCTGGTTCTATTCAAAGAAATGAAGAGCACTGAAAACCATAATTGTATGAGTAAATGAGTAATTTTCTTTCTTATTATTTCAATCTCTTAAAAAGATGATAATGGACTAAAGGAAGGATAATGAAGCTTGTGATGAAATTTCTTCATCACAGGATTCACCAGTCAACACTCAAATGCACCAGATAAAGACATACGAAAGGTGTTAGGATTCATTGCCAATAGACCATCACTACAAGAAATGTTTTAAAAAGTCCCTCAGGCAGAAGAAAAAGCAGATGGGCATCTGGTTCTATTCAAAGAAATGAAGAGCACTGAAAACCATAATTGTATGAGTAAATGAGTAATTTTCTTTCTTATTATTTCAATCTCTTAAAAAGATGATTGACTGTTTAAACTAAGTTAATACCAGCATTTGTGGGGTCTACAGCACATGTAAAAGCAGAATGCATGACAACAGCTTCAAAAAGGTGAGGAGGGAGAAATGGACGCGCACTGTCCAGTTCTCACACTATACATGAAGTTCTACACACATTTGAGGGATTGAACTTGCTAAGCTGTATATACTATAAACTCAGATCAACCATTAAAACAGCAAAAAAGGGAACTGTAACTAATAAGCCAACAAAGAAGATGAAGAAGAACCATAAGGAATTTTTATTGGAGCTAGTACGATAGTATGCAGAGTTCCACAGCTGCTTGCCAGCAAAACTGGTAAAACTTATTTTTAAAACCCAACCATTTACAGTCTCTGGCACCAAGCAAATGAAAAAAAATTTTTTTTATTCAAGAAAATCTACTAAAACTCAGTAATGTCAAAAACCTCAGATATGCAGATGACACTACGTTTATGGCAGAAAGGGAACAGGAACTGAAGAGCTTGTTGATAAAGGTAAAAGAGGAGAGTGAAAAAGCTGGCTTAAAACTCAACATTCATGGAGGAAGAAATGGCAACCCACTCCAGTATTCTTGCCTGAAAAATCCCATGGGCAGAGGACCCTGCTGGGCTATAGTTCAGAGGGTCGCAAAGAGTCAGACACGACTGAGTAACTAACCGCTCATACAAAGGGATGCTTTTACCCACAGGGAGTTAGAAAAGAAGATGGCAAGGAATGTACATGGGTGCTCTTCCCGAATCAGTGAGCATCCTCCAGTTTTAGAGCTCACCTCTTTGGCGGCTTATGTTCATCTTAAGGAGTTTAACGCTTGTGAGTTAAACACTCCTGATTGCAAAGAAGGTTGGGATTATCTAAAAAATAAACTAATTCTGAGAAGAAAAAAAAAAAACCTCAACATTCAAAAAATTAAGATGATGGCATCCAGTCCCACCGCTTCATGGCAAATATATGGGGAAACAGTGACAGGCTTTATTTTCTTGGGCTCCAAAATCTCTGTGGATGGTGACTTCAACCATGAAATTAAAAGACGCTTGCTCCTTGGAAGAAAAGCTATAACCAACCTAGACAGCATGTTAAAAAGCAGAGACATCACTTTGCAAACAAAAGTTCATCTAGTCTAAGCTATGGTTTTTCCAGTAGTCATGCATGGATGTGAGAGCTGGACTATAAAGAAAGCTGAACACCAAAGAATTGATGCTTTTGAACTGTGGTGCTAGAGAAGACTCTTGAGAGTCTCTAGGACTGCAAGGAGATCAAAACAGTCAATCCTAAAGGAAATCAACCCTGAATATTCACTGGAAGGACTGATGCTGAAGCTGAAGCTCCAATACTTTGGCCACATGATGCAAAGAACCAACTTACTGGAAAGGAGCCTGAATCCTGGGAAGGATTGAAGGCAGGAAAAGAGGACGTTAGAGGATGAGATGATTGGATGGCATCACTGACAACAATGGGCATGGGTTTGAACAAACTCCAAAAGATGGTGAAGGACAGAGAAGTCTGGCTGCAGTCCATGCTACAGGCCACGGGGTCGCAAAGAGTTGGACACAACTGAGCGAGTGAACAACAACAACAAGATGTTTGAGCTGAGATCTGCTCCTTCCCTCCCTCTAAGGAGGAAACCCACCTAGACAGATATAGCCAAACATACGAGCTTTAGCCAAACATACAAGCTTCCCTCTTCTGCTTGGCCTGTCAAAAGCTGTTTTCCTGGAAGAGACAGGGCAGCGATATTTCTCATCCTGACCCCAGGTACCTGTTGCTGAGGTTGAGGCCCAGGCAAGTGCAGTCGCAAAGTAGGGCTCCCTTTTCCCACCTGCCCCCCAGGCTGCACTGGATGCTCTGTCACCTGGGGTAGAAAACTGGGGACCCAAAAGCCCTGGCCTTGGCTTGTGGGGTAGGGGGTTCCTATGAAGAGAGATAAGGGGCTGCTGTCCTTCCCCTACTTCACTTGCAATAGGGTGTGAAGTTTAAGCCCTAGGGTACACTCAAGACAGAAGTAAAGGCAGCTGGAAGAGGCGACTGATAGCTTCATCGACAATACTGGTTAAGCTGTGGGATGATCAATTTGTCAAACATAAGTGGGCAAGAGACAGCTGGGAAGAGCTCTCCCAGTGTCAGAACAAACTTTAAACACTGACCTCAAGAATTATTCCTTTGAAGGAGCTTGAGTTGACCTGAATTATTCTTATGCCCCTAGGTATAGCTGAAAGCAGTAAAGCAGCCAGCAATCAGCGGAGCTTGACAGCTGGGTGTGGTCAGGGAAAGAGAGGCCAGCCCACACCGCTGCCCCTCAGGATGACTGTGGTCACGCCGGCACTGCACTCCTGAGGCAGAGCACTAGAGGTTCCACAAAGCAGGCACAGGGGAGCGGACTTTACTAAGACTATCCAAGCAGTCACTTTACAAGCAAACAAGTGAATAACAGTAACAACTCTAGACAGAGGGGAAACCAGTATCTGGGACATGCTATCTACTATGTCCAGTTTCTAACAAAATTAGGAGACATGTGAAGAAACAAGAAAGCAGACACCAAAGAAAAAGAAGGTACAGGAGAGCACCAGGTGTTTGATTTAACAAAGACCTCAAAGTAACCATTATACATATGCTCAAAGACCTAATGCGCTGTGCTTAGTCACTCAGTCATGTCCGACTCTTTGTGACCCCATGGACTGTAGGCTGCCAGGCTCCTTTGTCCATGAGGATTCTCCAGGCAAGAACACTGGAGTGGGTTGCCATGTCCCCCTCCAGAGGATCTTTCCCATCCAGGGATCAAAGCCAGGTCTCCCACATCACAGGTGGACTCTTTACTATCTGAGCCACCACGGAAGCCCAAGAATACTGGAGTGGGTAGCCTATCCCTTTTCCAAGGGATCTTCTCAACCCAGGAATCAAACCAAGGTCTCCCGCACTGCAGGTGGATTCTTTACCTGCTGAGCTGCCAAGGAAGCCCCCAAATAAAAATACAGCATACCAAAACTTGTAGGAGGCTGCAAAATCAGTGCTCAGAGGGAAATTTATAGCTATAAATGTCTACATAAGAGATCTCAAATCAACAACCTAACTTTACACCTTAAGGAACTAGAAAAAGAAGAACAAACTAAACAAACAGCTAGCAGAAGGAAAGAAATAATAAAAGGTTCAGAGCAGAGACAAAATGAAATAAAGAGTTAAAAAAAAAAGTGAGACTCAATGAAACCAAAAGTTGGTTCTTTGAAAAGATGAACAACATTGACAAATCTTTAGCTACACTAAGAACAAAGATGCTTCAAATTACTAAAATGAAAAATGAAAGTGAGGGGACTTCCCTGGCGGTCCAGTGGTTGACTCTGCACAAGCTGTGAAGCATAGCCCAAAAAAAAGTGTGCACATTACTACCAAAAAAAAGTGTGCACATTACTACTAAACTTAACAGAAGCCTAAAAAGATTATAACTGAATATTATGAACAACTACATGCCAACAAATTAGAAACTTAGATGAAAAGGACAAATTTCTATAAACACACTACCAAAACTAACTCAAGAAGAAATAAAATATCAGAACAAACCTGTATCAAAAACAGAGGCTGAATCAGTAATCAAAATCCCCCAACAAAAAGGCTAGGATCAGATGGTTTCACTAATGACTTCTACAAAACATTTAGATAATTAACAACAATCCTTCTCAAACTCATCCAAAAATAAAAAAGAAGAAAAGAAAACAGTTCTTAACTCATTCTATGAAGCCAGCATTACTTTGATACTATAGCCAGACAGATACATCCAAAGAAAACTACATACCAATACCCCTTATGAATCTTTATAGAACTCTTCAACAAAATACTAGCAAACTAAATCTAGCAGCATATTAGAAAGATTATATACTATGACCCAGTGGGATTTATTCCAGTAATGCAAGGGTAGTTCATCATATGAAATCAATCGATGTTAATATATCACATTCATAGAATTGAAGGAAAAAAACCTATATGATCATCTCAACTGATACAGGAAAAAGGCTGGACAAAATCTCTTTCATGATTAAAAAAAATACAGTCAACAAACTAGCAATTGAAGGTAACTTCCTCAGCATGATTATAAACCAGTATTTATAAAAATCCACAGCTAACATTATACTCAAAGGTGAAACACCACAAGCTTTCCCCCTAACTCAGGGTCAAGATAAAGATGTCTCCTCTCCCTACTCTTACTAAACACTGGAAGTTCTAGCTGGAGCAATTAGGCAAGAAAAAGAAATAAGCCATCCAATTAAAAAGGAAGAAGTAAAACTATTTCAGTTCCAGATGACATGTTCTTAAATATAGTAAATCCTAAAAATTCACACACAAAATAACTGCTAGAACTAATAAACGAGTACAGCAAAATTTCAGGATACAAGATCAACACGAAGGAAAATCAGTTTCCCTTAACACTAACAATGAACAATCTGAGAAGGAAATTAAAAAGACAATTCCATTCACAAAATCAATGAAAAAACAAATGCTGAAGAAAGAGGTGAAACACTTGTATCTTGAAAGTTACAAAGCATTGATAAAAGAAACCAAAGAAGACCTAAGGAAAGACACTCGTGTTCACACACTGGAAGTCTTACTACTGTTAAAGTAATAATACAAACCAAATAGATCTACAGATTCAATGCCATCCCCCATCAAAATTTTAATGGTCCTTCTTAAAAACGTGGGAAATCTGATCCTATGGTTTATGGATGTGTGCATACAAAGTCACTTCAGTTGTGTCTGGTTCTTTGTGACCCTACGGACTGTAGCCCGCCAGGCTCCTCTATCCATGGGATTCTCCAGGCAAGAATACTGCAGGGGGTTGTCATGCCCTCCCCCAGGGAATCTTCCTGACCCAGAGATTGAACTCACGTCTGCTGCACTGGCAGGTGAGTTCTTCACGACTAGTGCCACCTGAGAAGCCCACCCAAAGTTCATATGAAATTGTAAAACAATTTTGAGAAAGGAAAACAAAGTTGAAAGACTCATACTTCCAAATATCAAAACCTACCACAAAGCTACAGTAATCAAAGCAGTGTGATACTTATTGGCTTTAGAGTCCAGAAATGGCATTCATTCCCAGCAACTAATTTTTCAAAGAACTAAAGAGTCTCTTGATGAAAGTGAAAGAGGAGAGTGAAAAAGTTGGCTTAAAACTCAACATTCAGAAAACTAAGATCATGGCATCTGGTCCCATCACTTCATGGCAAATAGATGGGGGAACAATGGAAACAGTGACAGACTTTATTTTTCTGGGCTCCAAAATCACTGCAGATGGCGACTGCGGCCATGAAATTAAAAGACGTTTGCTCCTTGGAAGAAAAGTTATGACCAACCTAGAGAGCATATTAAAAAGCAGAGACATTACTTTACCAACAAAGGTCCGTCTAGTAAAAGCTACATTTTTTCCAATAGTCATGCATGGATGTGAGAGTTGGACTATGAAGAAAGCTGAGAGCTGAAAAATTGATGCTTTTGTACTATGGTGTTGGAGAAGACTCTTGAGAGTCCCTTGGACTGCAAGGAGATCCAACCAGTTAACTCTAAAGGAAATCAGTCTTGAATATTCATTGGAAGGACTGATGCTGAATTTGAAACTCCAATACTTTGACCATCTGATAGAAAGAACTGACTCATGTGAAAAGACCCTGATGCTGGGAAAGATTGAAGACAAGAGGAGAAGGGAATGACAGAGGATGAGATGGTTGGATGGCATCACCGACTCATCATGGACATGAGTTTGGGTAAGCTCCAGGAGTTGGTAAAGGACAGGGAAGCCTGGCATGCTGCAGTCCATGGGGTCGCAAAGAGTCGGACATGACTGAGCAACTGAACTGAACTGATTTTCAAAGGGTACCAAAACTTTCACTGAAGAAAGAATAGTCTGAAACCAATACTGTCAGAACAGCTCAACATCTACATGTAAAGGAATGAAGTTATACTTACTTTACACCATATAAAAAATGAATTCAAAATGGAACAAAGACCTACATAGAAAAGCTCAAACTATAAAATTCTTTGAAAAAAACAAAGGAGTAAATCTTCATGACTTTGATTTGGCAATGAGTTTTTAGATATGACACCAAAAGTACATGTAATGACAACAAAAATAAATTGGATTTCATCAAAATTATAATTTTTGTGCATCGAAGGATATTCTCAGGAGAGTGAGATGACAACCCAAAGACAGCTCAACTCAAAGAAAATATCTGCAAATCATATATCTGATAAGAATCTAGTATCCAGAATATGTAAAGAACTTGTAGCTCAACATGAAAAAAACAATCAAATTTTAAAATGACCGAATAGACATTTCTCCAAAGACGATACACAAATGGCCAACACAAACACAAAAAGAGGTTCCATATCATTAGTCAGAAGGGAAAAGCAAATAAAAACTACAATGAGATGAGAAACCATTTCACACCCACTAGGATGGCCATAACAAAAATAAACCCAGAAAATAAGAAGTGTGTGTGAGTATGTGGAGAAACTGGAACCTTCATATATGGCTGGTGGCGCTGTAAAATGGTGCAGCTGAGGTGGAAAATAGTCCACCAGTTCCTCAATGTGTTCAAACAAAGAATTACAATATGACCCAGCAATGCAACTACAAGGTATATACCCAAAGAAACTGAAAACCTGTGTTCAAACAAAAATTTATACACAAACGTTTACACAAGCATGCTTCACAACAGCCTAAAAGCAGACCAACCCAAATGTGTCTCAACTGGTGAATGGATAAGCAAAATATGGTACACCTATGCCATTAATATATTCTCTCATAAAAAGGAATGAAGTACTAACATATGCCTCAACAGAAACCTTAAAAACACTGAAAAATGAAAGAAACTTGTCACAAAAATAACACACATTATCTGATTCAGTTTATCTGAAATGTCCAAAATAGGCAAATCTATAGACAGAAAGTAAATCAGTGGTTGCACGGAACTGGGAGGAATAGGGCATGGAGGGTGACAACGAAAGGCTGCAGGGTTCCTTTTTGAGGTGATGAAAATGTTCTAAAATTGACTGTGGCGGCGGCTGCACACCTCTGTGAACTTACTTACAAAACAACCTGATCATATATTTTGATGAGTGACTTATATGGTGTATAAATTATGTTTCAATAACACTGTTATAAAAGATATTTGATTAACCCAAACAAAGGACAATGGAGTGAAGAATAGATATGACTAACAAAATAATAGCAAGAAGAGAGACTCAAATCTAATCACACCAATAATCACAATATATGTATCTAATGTAAACATCCCTGTTAAACGGCAGAGATTGTCAGACTGGATTTAAAAAGCACAATCATATGCTGTCTACATGTGTGTGTATGCTAAGTTGCTTCAGCCATGCCTGACTCTTTGTAACCCTATGGACTGTAGCCTGCTAGGCTCCTCTGGCGATGGGATTCTCCAGGCAAGAATACTGGAACGCATTGCCATGCCCTCCTCTAGGGGATCTTTCTGACCCAGGGATCGAACTCATGGCTCATAAATCTCCTACACTGGCAGGCAGGTTCTTCACCACTAGCGCCACCTGGGAAGCCCCTACAAAATCTGTAACGTAGGGGACATCCTTTAAATATAAAGACAGGAATAGGTTAAGGGGAAAAATGATGGAAAAGATACACTAGTCAAATAAAGCCAGAGCAGTTAAATCAATATCAATATCAAACAAAGTACATTACCAGAGATTAGGTAATGATGAAGGGGTCAATTCTTCACAACAGTCTCAGATTTTAACAAAGTAAAGTTTAAAATGCATAAAGCCAAAAATGATAGAACAGCAAGAAAGAATAATAAATCTACAATTAGAATTGCAGATTTCAATACCCCCTCTCAGTAACTGATAAAACAAGCACAACTTGCATCAGCAAGGATATAGAAGATTTAAATAAGACTGTGTTCAACTGCATTTGCATTTACAGAGAACTCCACCCAACAGCAGCAAACACACAACCTTCTCAAGTGCACACAGAACATTTGCCGAGATAGGCCTTATCCTGGACTGTAAAGTAAATCTTACTAAACTTAAAAGATTCACATCAAAAAAATATGTTCTCTTACGTCAGAGGGATTAAAATATGAAATAAATAACATAAAGATATCTGGAAAATCCCTCAAATATTTGAAAACTAAATACCCTACTTCAAATAATCCATAAATCAAATAAAAAATCAAAGGAAGCAGTTAGAAGGTATTTTGCAGCTGAATGAAAATTAAAACACAATATATCAGAATTTGTGGGATGTTAATGCAATACTTAGGGGGCAGTTTATATCACTAAATGCCGGTTTTAGAAAATTAGAAAGGTCTAAAACCAGTGACCTCAGCTTTCACC
This sequence comes from Madoqua kirkii, assembly GCA_006408675.1. NCBI lineage: Eukaryota > Metazoa > Chordata > Mammalia > Artiodactyla > Bovidae > Madoqua > Madoqua kirkii. The sequence continues at coordinate 3,290 of SJYC01028237.1, read as the reverse complement.
TTAAGAATTCCAAGAAGAATAAATTAAACCCAAAGTAAGAAGAAAAAAAGAAAATAATGCAATTCAGAGTAAAAATAGAAAACAGACAAAATAGGAAAAAAAATATAAACAATCAATGAAACCAAAAGCTGATTCAAGAAGATTGTTTTTTAAATGGACAAAAACAAATCTAATGTCACAATAAAAGAATTTTAAGAATTAGAGGGGGAGCTTCCTGGTGGCTCAGAGGTTAAAGCACGTGCCTGTGTCTGCCTGCAATGCAGAAGACCTGGGTTCAATTCCTGGGTCGGGAAGACCCCCTGGAGAAAAAAATGGCTCCCACTCCAGCATTTTTGCCTAGAGAATCCCATGGACAGAGGAGCCTGGTGGGCTGCAGTCTACCAGGTCACAAAGAGTTGGACACGACTGAGCGACTTCACTTTTATTTTCACTTTCCCTGGTGGTCCAGGGCCTCCTGGTGGCTCAGATGGTAAAGAATCCACCAGCAATACAGGAGACCTGGGTTCAATCCCTAGGTTTATGAAGATCCCCTGGAGAAGGGAGTGGCTACCCACCCCAGTATTCTTGCCTGGAGAACTCCATGGACAGAGGAACTCAGTAGGCTACAGTCCATGAGGTTGAAAAGAGCTGGAGGCAACTGAGCAACTTTCACTTTTCTTCCTCTGATGGTTTAGTAGTTAAGAATCCACCTAGAAATGCAGGGGACACCAGTTTGATCCCTGGTCTGGGAAGATCCCATGTGCCGAGAGGCAACTAAGCCATGGGCCACAACTATTGAGCCCATGCTGTAGGGCCCACTAAAGCCCATGTGCTCTACAGCCTCACTCCACAAGAGAAGCCTCTGCAGTGAGAAGCTGGTGCACCACAAAGAGCAGCCCTTGCTGGTCACAACCAGAGAAAGTCCACGTTCAGCACCGAAGACCCAGTACAGCCAAAAAAAAAATTAGAAATGATCAATAATGACCAATCACACCAGGAATAAAAACACTTAAGGGCTTTCTGTTAGGCTAAATAAGTAAGGAATGAGCAGGAGTTCAATGTTATGTGGCAGCGTGAATGGGAAGGGAGCATGGGGGAGAACGGATACACATCTGTGTATGGCTGAGTCCTTTCACTCTTCACCTGAAAGTACCTCAACATTGTTAATCAGCTATACCCCAATACAAAATAAAAAGCAAAAAAAAAGAATGAGCAGAGGTCATACACAAATCCTTACTGAAGCACAAGAAAGCCAGGCCTACTGGGTCCTTAATAAGTGGTACACTCCAATATTACTTAGCATACTTTTCACCAAGATTTGAACAACAGGAAACTATTTAAGTACATAAGTTGATAAGAAAATAAACTAAAGACGGTTACTGACCTCCTCGGGGAGAAGGAGAATCATGTCCTCCAATGACCACAAGGATGCCGGAACCTTCCAGCTTCTTTTTCCATTTTTCAATGATAGTCATGGACTTGTCCTGAAAGTACGAGGAGGTTGGCAGGTCAGGAAACTTTCCTCCAAATGGTCAGAGGTGACTTACACTAAGGTTAAATGACCAACAGGAAGTTTGTAAATACCTTACTGGCATCATTAAAAATGGAGAGCTCCATGGAGCCTTCAAAGTCCTGCTGCAAAACCGACCCCAAGCATTCGTCCAACCACGGTTCAGCGTCATGGACCGGGAGGATAACAGACTGGAATTCAAAACAAATGAATTGAGAAACAAGTGTGGAGACTGAATTCTCTTTCCAAGACTCTAATTTACTTCCCCATTACCATCTGCACAATGCTCATTTTCCAAGCTCAAGACACGACTCACAGAACAACCCAGAATAAGGATTCCAGGGAGATTACAACCTGACAAACAAAAGGTGCCTATGCCTCCTCTCAAGATGTGTTGTCTTAGATTTCCCTGAATTGCTCTTTCTGAATTGCTTTAAAAAAGGAAACAAAATCTGAAAGGCATCAAAAATGTTCCCAATTCAATGGCAAATTCATGTGGTTCCCAATCAGTGGTCAGAAACATCATCATTTTGGTTGAAACAAGCATCTGTGTATCTTTGAACCCACTCATGAAATAAGCATTTTCAGTAAACCATGATGTTAGAGGAACTGCAACAAAGAAACCCTTTTAAGTACCCCCTACACTTCAGTATTCTTGCCTGGAGAATTCCATGGACAGAGGAGCCTGGAGGGCTGCAGTCCCTGGGATCCCAAAGAGTCAGAGCTGACTGAGCAACTAATACACACATACTTTCTTTAACAAAGTATGGGGACAGGGTTGGGAAAAAAGGAGGTAGCCTCCCTCCAGCTCTCTCTTCCTTTGCTCCATTCAGTTTAGGACAGTTTGGCACTGTCCTCTTCTCCCAGGGCCCCATCAAACAAACATTTCTAAAGTGTATAAAGTAAAAACAGTGAAACCTGAGTGCCAACAAAACGACTGATTACAGGATTTATCTTCTGTATACTGTCACATTAAGCAATACAGACTTTGGGTATGAAAACAGAAGTCACAGTCAGTCCTCACTCTTGAGTTTATAGCTTAAAGAAGAGTGGACATATTTCTAAACAAGAGAACAGAAACTTAGAGGTCATCCAAGTGAGTGTGTACATACGCATGTATGTGTACACATGTGCAAATACATCTATACAAAACATCGGTAGGATTTTTAAATGCTAAATCTGAACATGGTTATGAAAAGCTCACAGATACAAGTACTGAAAATACAGTTCTGTCAACGCAAGTTCTTTAATCTGAAGCCCTAATTCAACAGTACTCTCCCTTCCTAGGTTTATGTTATCCACAAAAGTAGCTCCCTAACTTACTTACATATTTACTTTGGAATTATTTTTTTAAAGGAAAAAAGGAGAGGATATTTTTACTGTTCTCGCGATCTACAATACAAAACATAATGTGACTTTCTGCCAGAGATGAGCCTAGATTACTCCGTCCGCATGCTTGCTGGTGCTTAAACGTCTGTTTGGGCGGAGATCCTCACAGGCTGCCCAAGAGAAGAGGTGGTGGTAGTGTGTGAAACAGAGACCCCGGAAGACGGAGGGGAGAAGGATGGAGGGACGGAGCAGGGCGGAGAAGAGGAGGATGGAGGGAAGAGGGATGGAGGTGAAAAGAGAGGTGAAGGGGCGGAGAGTAGAGAGATGGAGGTGAGGGGGACCGAGGTGTGACGTGAGGAGTGTATGAGAGGAAGCTGGAGTCTGAGACACTGGGACCAGAACTGGAAGAGAGGGGCAGGGCGGGCCGGGGAGGGGAGGGGCGGGGCGACCCCACAGCCACGCCCCCACCAGG
>SJYC01028236.1:0-26524 GCA_006408675.1 Madoqua kirkii | reverse complement strand
GAGGAAGCTGGAGTCTGAGAGACTGGGACCAGAACTGGAAGAGAGGGGCAGGGCGGGCCGGGGAGGGGAGGGGCGGGGCGCCCTCCCACCCACCCGCCAGCCAGGCACCTACCACTTGGGCGGGGGCGCGAGCCGGGCGGATCGCCCGGGCGGCTGGGTACCCCCTGGCCTGCATGGCGCGCGCTCCTCGGGCTGCCCCGCCCACCTCGGGCTACTGCGCATGCGCGGGCGGCTCGCCGGGAGGCGGGACCGAGGCCGAGCGCCTCCGATTGGCGCAGGGGGACGCCGATCAAGCGGGGAGCCGCGGGCAGTGGAGAGGAGTGGTCTAGAGAGGCTGGAGGGCTCCAGAGAGAGCTCGTCAGCTCCTCTATTCTCAGGGACCGTTGTGTTACTGGAGTTCCTGGGTTGTGCAGGAGGTGGGGTTGGTGGGAAGACTCTGCGCCGTCTGACATGGAAAGGTTCTATGTGAAGAGCAGGTGACTGCTTCCCTGCTCGGAGGACGGAGCGCCTGAGCGGCGCCCGAGTGCACCGGCCGTCACGCGGGCGTCCCGACCCATCTGGGTCAGTGAGCACAACTTCATAGCCTTCACCACCCAAACTAAGGTTGAATGCAAATCAACAGCAATTATGACAAAGCCGAACTGCTGTTTCATGTCTTGCAAGCATTGCTTCAAATGTCATTGTTCCTTAAATTGCATCAGTGTTTTCAAAGCCTGTTGTAAAAATTGGAACACTTAGGCCAGATGAGTGAAAAATGATCCTTATCTACAATGGGACAAAAGCAATCTGAGGATTTGTTTCCAAGGACCTGGTGTGCTCCAAGGGTTGGTATGTTAGGAATAGTTCCATTTTAAGAGACTCGGTAAAAAGTCACATTGTAACTTCCAGATCGTACTGTGGGCTTTGGAGCTTGACTGCCTCAGCAATCAGTGGGAGGAAGAGATAAGGGGTCCCCACGGCGTCTGGCACCTCCACTCCACAGCACATGCTATCAGAATTGGGCTTGGCTGCCCCTGTCTTGCTTCCTGTACATCTCCTGCTGCCAGAAGTTTGCTTTTCACTGCCTTCCCCCTAATAAAAATTTGGCTGGAGTCTGCTTTTTGCAAACATTCAGAGTGCCAAGAGGCACTTCAAAAGTGCAGGATTTGACTGGAGATGGGGGTGGGGTGACATTTAGATTCTTCTCTTTGTGATAGGAAGATTCTCAACAGAGGAGACAGGCTATGAGGCCTGAACCAACCCATTCCCATCCCCCGCACCACGAGGGACATGAACATAGGGTAGGATAAGGAGGTGACAAAGTCATGGGCCTCTGGAGAGGAAGTGATGCAGGTCTCCCAAAGCTCTTGGCTCACCCCATGAGTGACAGTTTTCTGTATTTTTAAATGTTTCTGCAGACTGTTGGCGAATCCTGGTTATGTTCAGAAAACCCAGTGCCAACTGCCAGGGCCTCCAAAATTTAAAAGCCCTCTTATGAGGTGGGTGTAGGCAGCAAAGATGGGCTTAGGTCTAGGCTTGACTACACTGGATCCAGAGTCAGAATGAGTCTGCCCTATGCATGCCCATGAAGAATGAAGTCAAACTTTAAAGCCAGCCGCTGGATGTTTCCCTACAGCCCACACTGCAAGGCCACCAAGCAAGCATCCTGTCCAAGTTTCTGAGGGGACAGACCCCAACAGTGCTCCAGCTGGACCTCTACTGGGCAGTAATACTGCTGGGAGGTCAGGAACTACCCAGCACCGTGGAGGACAGTGCACTTGAATGGGTGAAGACAGGCTGCAAAGTGCCCTGATAATGAATCCATTCACAGCAGAGCAGCCGGCGTGTGACTGTGTCCTGTGCACCAGTGTCCATCTTCTCCTCTCTCATTTTTATTTTAAATGACTAGTTGAGACTCACTATGTTGAGTTAAGAAACTGAAGCTGGACTTTTTACCAGCTGTGGGAAGTAATGAGGTTCCCATCACAGGAAGCATTCAACTAACAGTTGGACAAACGTTTGGTATGGATTTGACAGGAGCATTCAAGTATCACATAGGACATTTGTGTGTCCTAGATGCCAACCCCCTTAGCCCAGAATGTGGAGCCTGAGTTAGGCTTTTGTTCCCAAGAAGTTGCAGCAAGGGAGTAAGGCAGGGGAGGAGACAGTCCAGGACCAGCATGCTGTGATTGAGGCAGCCCCCATCATGGACACTGGAGCTGAGGCCCTAGACCTTCCCAGAGACCTGGAGAGCTGACCACGTGAGCGAGAGGGAAGGACACCTTACCTCTCCCACACTTCTGGGTGGTGACTTCAGGACCCCCCGGTGGCCCTCAGCACTGGCGCACATAGCTACGGTAGGCCAGGTGAGACCTGCCCAGAACTGTGTGCAGTGGCTGGACTTGAGTCAGGACCAGGAATGTGGGAAGGGTGGAGCAAGGGGCCAGAAGAACCTGATGTGCGATCAGGAAGGCAGATGGAAACTCAAAATAGCATCCCCTCCAACTGCCCTGTTGTACAGTTAGCACATGTGGATCCTTCTGGAGTGATTTAAGCAACTGCTCTTCAAATCTGGGATGATGCACAGGTGGGCGCCAGGTGCCTGCGGGAGCTGTGCGCACAGCACAGGGTGCTAGTGCCTGAGGCCCTTGGGTATTCAGTGAAAGGCCAGGAGAGGCCAACCAGACATCTTCCTTCTAAATATTAACAGGAAAACATCATGCATGGGAGCAGAGGCTTGGATAAATTCACATCTGATAGAACTTGGCAGAAGAGTGGGCACACCAGAGGCTTTAGGGGCCACCTGCCAGTGCTGCTGGCATACTGTCAAGGCCAGGGCCAGGCTGTTAGTGAGGAGACCACCCCAGAAGTGGGGTGCCTTAGAAGGGAGGTGCACCATGGGGCTGGATTCAGCAGTGCTTGTGTGTGTGCTCAGTCACTCACTCATGTCCAACTCTGTGCCACCCTATGTCTCCTCCGTCCATGGGATTCTCCAGGCAAGCATACTGGAGTGAGTTGCTATTTCCTCCTCCAGGGGATCTTCTCAACCCAGGTATTGAACTCGTGTCTCCTTCATCTCCTGCATTGTCAGGTGGATCCTTTATCACTGAGCCTGGGAAGCCCAGGTCCAGCGGTGAGTTTCCCGTTTTATGGGGCAGAGTGAGAGTTTGCAGGATGCAAAGAGGGAAACGTTAGCCATCCCTCCTCACGAGGAGCTGTTGGTCCCCTCAGCCCGCAGCCAGGCCTCCTACCTCCTAGGGCTGGCTCCATACCAGGGTGCTGCCCACACACAGATCATCAGGCCTAAGAGGTAGGCAGGACCCTGACCATGACGGGGGAACAGCACCCAGCAGCCACCAAGGAATTGGTGGCCTGTATGTGAACCGAGGATAGCATCATCTGGCCCTCAGCACTGCCTCCCGGAGCCCCGAGACCTGAGGTTGGAAATCAAAGCTTCCTTAACTGGCCTTTGTTGGGAGATACTCCTGCATGGGTCTCCCGAGCTCTTCCCCACTCAGCTGGGTGCCCTGGTTGCCTGGCCTGTTTCCTGAGCAGCCTTGAGGAGTGAGGTCATGGTGCCCTTCAGGAGGAAGAGCGGGCTTGCCTGCTGCCTCTGTCTTGCTCCCCCTGCACAGCAGTGTCCATCAGGGCTCCACTGTGTCACCCCCGGGAGAATGGAGGCTCCAGGAACACACATGCTAATCTTGACCCTCTGAGCACTGCTTTTCCTGCAAGTAATAATCTTTGGGGCCTTCCCAGGTGGCTCAGTGGTGAAGAATCCACCTGCAAATGCAGGAGATGCCAGTTCAATCCCTGGATCGGGAAGATCCCCTGGAGGAGGAAATGGCAACACACTCCAGTTTTTTTGCCTGGAGAATTCCATGGAAAGAGGAGCGTGCAGGCTATACTCCATGAGGTCACAAAGAGTCGGATATGACTAAGCACACACGCACACACACACACACACACACACACAATATGCACAGGAGCCTGTATTTTCAGTCAGCACCTGAAGAATGTGACCAGCTGGCCATCCCATCAGCTTGAAGAGGAGGGAAAGCTCTAACTCCTTCACGGTTCTGGGCAGCGTCCCACCCTCACAACCCCCTCCTCCCTTCCAGGGACCTGCCCTGGACCCACCAGCTTGAGGAGTCTCGGCGATGAAAGGCAGGGAGGAAAATCAGTGCACAAACCCCCAGCATGATGGGGCAAGGACCAACACTGAGGCACTTTTATCTTTTCTCAGTTTTGGGCCTCCCCCATGGCTCACTTCCTCAGAGACCCCCCCCCCACCGGCCCATCTGCGTGGGTCCTTACGCTAAGTGCTCACTGCACTGTCTCCCCCTAAGCTGCTGCCTTGGTGGGGGCAGGGACTGTCTTTTTGTCCACTGCCAGCTCTCTGCGGCTGGCACAGCCCAGCAGCCACGTGAGCCGGCTGCCGATGCGGGGCCAGGATGGGAGGCTGGGAAATGGGGGAGCTGGTTCCCAAGAGCGAGCCCCTGTCTGGGACTGCACACCTGCATCCAGGGCACCTCAGCCCGCAGCCTGGTGAAGCAGAGGTGGGGGCACTTCCCTGGGCAGAGTGCACGGCCCTGCTCCCCACTCAGCCTTGTCCCTGAAATCCCCAATTTGATTCACTCGCTCTGGGAAGCCAGGTCCGTGAAAACACTGCTCAGCTGTTCACTGGAGCCTCTGACTCAGAACAGAACGGCATAGGGTACCTGACCAGGAACAAAAGAAGGAAGGAAAGAGTGAATGAATGCGGGCGGGACAGTCCACCCATAACAAAATCTAGACAATGAGATGTGCCTGCAGTAGGTCTAGCTAGAGTTCTGTGCTGTGCTAAGTGATTTCAGTCATGTCTGACTCTGTGACCCTATGGACTATTGCTCCTCAGACTCCTCTGTCCATGGAATTCTCCAGGCAAGAATATTGAACTGGGTTTCCATGCCCTTCTCCAGGGGATCTTCCTGAAACAGGGACTGAACCTAAGCTTCATGTCTCCTATGTTGGCAGGTGGGTTGTTTACCACTAGTGCCACTGGGGGAGCCCAGTTAGAGCCCTTAAAAATGTTATCAAATAACTCAACATTTTACACGGTCAGTGTAGAAACTGCCTAACCCCAGCTATATTCTTTGGCCACCTGATGCAAAGAGCTGACTCATTGGAAAAGACCCTGATGCTGGGAGAGACTGAAGGCAGGAGGAGAAGGGGACAACAGAGGATGAGATGGTTGGATGGCATCACTGACTCAATAGACCTGAGTTTGAACAAACTCCAGGAGACGGTGAAGGACAGGGAAGCCTGGAGTGCTGCAGTCCATGGGGTCACAAAGAGTCAGACACAATTTAGCAACTGAACAAGGTATATTCTGTCTAGATAAACTGCTGGTTATTTTGATTGGTGTGGTCAGTAAAGTCAGTTGATAACTCAGGCTCTCCTGGAATTCACATGGTCCAGTTCCAAGGCTGTGGGTGGGGCTACAAGCCTCCCCCTCCCGTAGCCACATCCAGCCTCTTAGCAGTCCCACAGTATTTGGGTCCTGGCTTCTCTTAGAACTGGACTGTTGACAACCCTGGGCTCACGCCACCCCTGCTGGAATCCACACTGGGAGCTGGGCGGGGGTTCTTCTCTCGCATGTCCTGCCCAGGCCCTACTGCCTAGGACAAGTGAGTGAACCATCAATCACAGCTGCAGTTTTTGAGGACCCCTCCCCGAGTCGAGGCCCCTCACTGGTCACCGATGTCCATAACTTATTTTCCTTTCCCGAGCAGGAAGATCTCTCTGTAAGGGCGCTTGGCATCACTTCTGTACATACTGTAAAGTCTAAAATTCTATTAAAATGGATAGAGCCCTAATCAAATAGGAGCATTTAATTTAAAAAATACTCAAATCTAAGAGTATTTTAAAGCAAAACTTGTCTCTTGAGGCCATGTCTGGCATTTCTGCACTGTCCATTGTGCCTGTCGGCATGACTGTTAAGCTTCCTGAACTAATGATACGGAAAAAACAAGAAATAATAATCAGCAACACCGAGCACTGCCAAACTTCAGAAGGAAGGGGCATTGGCCCCAGAACACTGACTCTTGCCAGTCTGTCCCAGTCTAATGATTGGTGTTCCAACCAGCGATTCAACAAATCCCAAGTTTGCAACCAGCCTGCTGAGAGATCTCCATCAGTCCTCTGCTGGTCCACAGCTGACTGGCTGAAAAGTAAGTCAGGGTTTTCTCCTGAGAAGATCTGCAGATATACAGAGATCTAGTAAATGGAATGAGAGGTACTGCTGATAATGAACTGTGTGCTGATGCTCGTGAATTGCAGGTTTCCTGGCGCGAGGATCTGGATACTGACTGGACTGGTAAGTCTCGGTGACTTGCAGGAGGCCAAGAAATACGCACAAAGGGTCTTTACAGAGAACTATGCAGGGCCCAAACCACAAAGCCAAGAACAGGTGAAGAGTTTTGGGCCTTAACTCTCAGCCAGTGGGGCTTCCCAGGTGGCGCTAGTGGTAAACAGCCAGCCTGCCAATGCAGGAGACCCCGGTTTGAGCCCTGGGTTGGGAAGATCCCCTGGAGGAGGAAATGACAACTCACTCCAGTATTCTTGCCTGGAAAATCTCATGGACAGAGGGACCCAGCAAGTTACAGTCCACGGGGTCGCCAAGAGTTGGACACAACAGAAGTGACAGCATGCATGCTCAGCCGCTGGGCCGTCCACTCCCCCGGAGTTGAGGGGTGCACCGGCGGCCACGGCAGTGCCTCTGAGATGCCCCTGGTTACCCCTAGCTGAGCTGGGAGCTGCCCAGCTTCTGCATGGCCTTTCAGGTCCTGCCTCAGCCCTGCCACCCTGGAGTGGCCTGGCCATGGAGAAAGGCACGCTCTGACTGCTTGGCACCCCTAAATCACCTCACTCCAGGGCAGCAGCATTTCCAGCCAGGTCCCAGCCCACACAGAGCGTTGGGCGGACATCAAGGTGCAATGTAGAGCTCAGCTCATCACAGCCTCTCTTCAGCTTCACGTCCTTGCCTTCAAAGCAGACGAATAATGCCTGTATCCCTGAGTGATGAGACGGACCCAAGGGAGGGGTTGGGGCAGGGAGACCATGAAGGAGCTGCAGGGGTAGCTGGAGAGAAAAGCGTCCACATGGGGCCCTTGCCGGAGCTGTCACAGGAAGTCAGTTGGCCGGGACATGCAAGGGGACAAGGGGAAATGTCCAGATGGGGTGTGGTCCACGAAGCCTCGAGGAACATTCTCATGGAGCCCAAATCTGGTTTTCAGATTTCCTGCTGACCTTACTCTGTGGCATCACCCAACACATGACTTTGGAGTATGTGTGAATCAGAACTTCCGACTTTAAAAAACACAGGGTTGGGGATACCTATGGCTGATTCATGTTGAGGTTTGACAGAAAACAACAAAATTCTGTAAAGCAATTATCCTTCAATAAAAAAATAAATTAATTAGAAAAACAAAAAACAAAAAAACATAGTGTTGGCTGGTTGTCAGTGTCCTGGTAAGATTGATGTTGGGAAGCTGAGCCCATGCCCTGCCAGTATTGTCACTGGACGTGGCCCCTGTCGGCTCAGGGGCCCCACTGTCCTCTAGCGGCCTGTGTGACCAGGAGTAGCAGAGCTTCCTGCCAGTGTGGGCACCCCGGTCAGAGCCCTTTTCCCTCCGGCTTCAGCAGAGTCGGCCTTGAGCAATTCATCCCAGTTTACCTAAAACTGTTCTGTCCCATGTCTCAGGACCCCTTAGTCCCAGAAAATCAGGACTGTTGGTCACCAAGCTCCAACAAGAACCAGTGGCTGGCCGACAGGACCTGGGCATGGCACACACTTGGAGGGCACACATGGGAGCCCATGAGAGGGAGGGGCACCTCGTCCCAGGCAGGCCTGCCCAGCCCCCCAGAAGATGGGGTCAAGGATGCTCTTACACCCCAGAGTGTGGGGGACCCAGTCACCCCTTCCTGGTCGGCTCACCTTGGGAGAGTTTCCTGGCCCAGAATGTTTCAGGATAACTCTGGGAGGTAACAAGGCTAGGACTCCTGACCACCTGTGGCCATCAGCACCCCTGCAGAGCCAGCCCTGCCTGTAGACACCCCAAATCACCCCAAATTATCTGCCTTACTAGCCACACCACTGGGGACAGATGCCTTGCTCTGAGGGACCACAGTCTTGGGCGTCTTGGGCGGTGTCCAGCGTGAGGAGCTCCTGAGTTCACACCCAGGGATTCTCCCATGGTCCCCTCATCCCCACCCTGGTGAGGACACACTGAAATGTCACCAGGCTGCCCTTTCCTGTGGGAATTCCTCCTCTCCATTTTATCCGTTTCTATCGGGAAAGTATTAATACAAGAACAATTTCAACAGCAGTGGTGGTCGTTTCCCAGATTCAGCTCTGCCCTCCCCTCTGTCCAGTCACTGCCTGGCCCAGGTCCTGCTCCGATGACAGTGCCTGTATATCCTGACTGTCAGAGTCCAGGCCTCGTGTGACCCAAGGGGAGACTGGTGGTTGGGTCAGGAGGACCCCTTGGAGCTGCAGGGGGGAATCGGCTTCCCCATAGCCAGCCTGTGGGACGCAGAGCCTGCTTCCTGACTGAAAAAGGAGGGCCCAGTGAGGGCACAAACCGGTGGGCTGCCTCTGAGAAGGGTGACACCGAGCCACCTGTCATCCTCACTGATTTAGCCTTGGCTTCTTGTCAGCCCGTAAGTGGAGAAACGTTACAAAAAGCACAAGAATGCCATGTTGGCTGCGGTGGGGGTCATCATGAGCCCCAGGCCAGGCCTCTCTCAGATCCCCCTAACATCCCCAGGACAGCTGTTTCAGCCCATAGACACTCTGAGCCCAGCCATTACCTCCAGCTGACCACACTGGCTGCTCCTGGTCCCATGTCTGGGAGGCAGAGACAGCCCGCACTGACTAGGCCTGACCCCTGCACTCCCTTCCCTCTGCATGGGTATCTGCAGTTGTGTTCTGTCTTGCTGCCCTGCAGGGATTCCTGGGAACCCCACTGAGACAAGTTGCAAATGTTAGGCACTTAGTCATGTCCAACTCTTTTCAACCCCATGGACTGTAGCCTGCATACAGGCTCCTCTAGTCCATGGAATTCTCCAGGCAAGAATACTGGAGTGGGTTGCTATTTCCTTTTCCAGGAGATCATCCCAACCCAGGGATTGAACCCAGGTCTCCCTGCATTGCAGGTGGGTTCTTTACCATCTGAGCCACGAGGGAAGCCTGTCTCTCTATGAGACAGGCCATAGATAAAGGCCTCTGAGCTGACTAAGAAAAGCAAACTTTAGTCTGTGGGGGAATGGGGTGGGGTTAGGTTAGGTGGGCTCGGCTCAGATTTAAAATGAGAAGAAACGTTAACACAGGACCTAAAGGTGCTGGCAGCCCAGGTGGTGCTCTGTGGCTGTGAGGGCCATCTCGGGTGGGGAGACACAGTTATTTTTGCCTCTTGAGGTTTAATCCTTCCTGCTTGGACATTTTTGGAATTACAGGAAACACATGGGGTTTAACTAAGGGAAAGTGCCTCCAAAACCTTCATCTACGACGGGGAGTGTGTCCGGTGGGGCTGAGGCCCTTCACACGTAGGTGACAGAGAACAAAAGCCCAAATTGGACTTGGACAAGACACCACTGCTTTGCTAGGAAGTTCGAGGATCCCTTCTCACTCCGGCTTTCTCTGAAGGAAAAATCCTCACAGTTTACCAAAATGGCAACGTTTTAGGAAATGGTCAAAGCCACTGCTGATCCACAGAAACCACCCCTGTAAGCGTGGGGATGCAGAGAAAAAACAAGACAAGAGAGCACGGAAGTGTGTCACTACCAACAGCTTTGCACACCAGCTTGATCCGGGGGTGGGGGGCCTCTTGGGGTCATCCCAAGGGGCTGCCATTGTCAGCCCCGTGACACAGGCAGGGACACAGAGTCATGGCCCCCACAGTGGAGCTGAGAACACGGAACCAGGCCGTGAGCCACGCCTGCCCACCATGTTCTCAGCAGCACGCCCTCAGCAGTGAGTGCTGGTGATGGGGTCTGGCCCTGGGACCCTCAGACAGCCAGAGAAGGCCCTTCTGGAAGGTGATGCCTTTCCCTCCCCCACAGCTAATGTGGGTGTGAGCCCTGGAGGATAGATCGTGACCTGAGGCTAAGACCAGGGCCCACCCCTCCTTCCACTTTGTGGCCCTCGTTCTTGGGCACACAAGCCACACCAGTTAATCCAGGGACTTCTCGCCTCTCTTCCAAGTCAGGGAAGGAGGTGTCGGAGGCTGGAGTCCAGCCTCCCAAGTTGGGCCGCATGAAGGGTCTGGGCTGGGGTTCACACCCTCCGGGAGACAGTGCCGAGGACAAGGGAGATGGGGGACGTCTGGGTCATGGCCCCACGTGGCCTGAGCAATGCGTCACGAGGAACAGACACCCAGCAGCCATGGGGTCCTGGGCAGGACACCTTCCCCCCGGGATGTCTTAGAGACTGGTCGCCCCAGGCCTTTCAAGTACGCGTTTGCTGAGGCAGAACGCTTCACTGGTTTAAAGTCGGGTTGAACACCTACTGTGTGTGGGATTAAAACATGGGTGCCTCCGGGAGCTGGGCCTGGGGGCTCCCACCTCCCTAGCTGAGGACGGCAGTCTGACGTCCTCCCAAGGAGAGCCCGATTGGGACCTTCACTGGGTGGAGGTGGTGGGGGCTGGGGGTGGGCAGTAGGGCCTGGGCTCAGCAGGCCCACACCCCAAGGGCCATGTCACATCCCTGCCTTTGGCTGTGGCCTTGGCGGGGGGATGATCTGAGACCCTAGAAAGGGTCAAGGGGGACTGTGGGGTGGGCAGGTTGGACGGTCGCCAGCAAAGGAGACTGTGGACATTCAGAGGCTGGTCACCCAGGGAGATGGCAGCCGCTCTGCCCGCCCTCGGCCGGACTTGAAAGAAGTGAGAACAGACAGAATTCAAAGACGCCAACAAAAGGGCTTCCTGTTGACACCAACAGGCTTAAGTCTTTTCTCCTCGCACCCCAACGCCGGCGCCCCGGCTGGCGCTGCGTCCCCCAGGCGACAACACGACCATGAGAAGACAAGAAGGAAAGTCACGCCGTCAGCCACAGCTTGGCGTGGTGATTTGTTCTTTAAAACTGGGCTGGAAATCCAGACCCTGCCCCACAGACATCGGAACCAGACGCGTGGCCTCAACAATGTCCTGCAGAACTCCTGCCAGGGCTGAAGGTGCAACGGGCCCACTGTGGATGCTCCTTACTTAGTTTGCCGAATTCCCATCCACGCACACACACACACACGTGTGTGTGCAGACACACACCTGCAGCACACGGAGGACACTAGGAAATACACCAACTGTGCGGCATAGTCGGGAGGACCGAGGGGAAACCCCTTCTTTTCTCTCCGCACCTCCAGAAGAATTGATCTTTCTTTCAGTAAATGTATTTACTTTTAAAACGAAGAAGAATGATTGTAAACACTTCAATGAGCTTTCTAGACTCAATCATGATCTTTCACCTTGTTTTCTCCATCACATGTGCAGCTACTCGGCAGAGTCAAAGGGTGGTGGGAAGGCACCTCCCCACCAGCAAGGGGCCCAGGGTACCCACAATCAGCCCCTCCTGCCTCCAGGCTGAAGCTGGCGTCAGCAGTTTCCAGTGGTTGCGCTGCCACATTAGGAAGAGGGAGTCAGGACTGGACAGCAGGGAGGATGAGGAAAGGGAGGGTCGGTGCTCCTGAATCACAAAGAAAATGGGACCCTCACCCACCCTGGAACCTAGGCACAAACCAACTGGGCTCCCAGGGCCCCTGCAGAATCCACACCGTGAATTCATCAGGTCCGTTGACAGATGTGCGTGTGCTCACTGGTGTCCCACTCTTTGTGACCCCATGGACTGTAGTCCACCAGGCTCCTCTGTCCATGGAATTTCCCAGCCAAGAAGACTGGAGTGGGGTTGCCATACCCGACTCCAGGAGATCTTCCTGACCCAGGGGTCAAACCTGATACTCCTTCATCTCCGGTACAGACAGGCGGATTCTTTACTACTGCGCCACCTGGGAAGCCCATCCGTTTATAGATGGGGAATGGTAAATCAAAGCAAAGATGGTTTTCCCCAAATAACACAGAGTGAATGTGTCAGTGTATCTGCAGGGCAGAACGACCTGCTACAGGGCCTTCTCCTGCCTGGGGCCCCACTCACCCCAGCAACTTTTCAGGTCACTCAGAAAAAGGTGCAGAGTAACACATCTGAATGAGGGACAGGTTGCCTCAAAATCTCAAGGGGCCCACGAGGCTTGTGCCTCTGTCGTGGTTCTGGGATGGGCTGATGCAGCAGCTCATCCTTCACTTTAGGAGGGGTTCGCAGCATGTCCCACGCACAGAGGGAGAAGGCCCTGAAATTTAGTCCAATCTAACTCTCCCCCTCTCTGACATGCGAATGTCTGACCAGTAAGTCTAACTGCTCCTTACTGCTCACTACTTCCAATCAGCATGATGTCATCGAGGCAGGGGGCCAATGTGCTATCTGGTGGAAGGGAATGGCTCATATTTCCTGAGAACTGAACGGTGATGTAGGCCTAAAGAAGGGTGTACCCTTGAACTAGGACAGTGAAGGTGTGTCATGGGCCTTGCCAGCTGAAGGCAAACTGATTCTGGTGGGCTTATGGAATGGGATGGATGAAAAGGCATTTTCCAGATTGCTGGCTGCATACCAGGAACCAAGGGATGCGTTAATTTGCTCAATCAGTGGAACCGTAGCTGTAACAGCAGCTGCAATTGGAGTCACCACCTGGTTAAGTTTATGACACTCCACTGTCACTTTCCAAGACCCATTGTCTTCTGCCAAATTGTTGTTCAGTTGCTAAGTCGTGTCTGACTTTTTGCAACCCCACGGACTGCAACACACCAGGCTTCCCTGTCTATCACCATCTCCCAGAGTTCGCTCATGTCCATTGAGTCAGTGATGCCATCCAACCCTCTCATCCTCTGCCGTCCCCTTCTTCTTTTGCCTTCAATCTTTCCCAGCATCAAGGCCTTTTCTAATGAGTTGGCTCTTTGCATCAGGTAGCCAACGTATTGGAACTTCAGCATCAGTCCTTCTAATTCAGGGTTGACTTCCTTTAGGATTGACTGGTTTGATTTCCTTGCAGTCCAAGGGACTTTCAAGAGTTTTATCCAAGACCACAATTCAAAAACATCAATTCCATAGTGTTCAGCCTTCTGAATGGTCCAACTCTCACATCCATACATGACTACTAGAAGAACCACAGCTTTGACTATATGGACCTTTGTTGGCAAAGTGATGTCGCTGCTTTTTAATATGCTGTCTAGGTTTGTCATAGCTTTTCTTCTAAGGAGCAAGTGTCTTTTAATTTCGTGGCTGCAGTCACCATCTGCAGTGATTTTGGAGCCCAAGAAAATAAAGTCTATCACTGTTTCCATTGTTTCCCCATCTATTTGCCATGAAGTGGAGACTGGATGCCATGATCTTCGTTTTTTGAA
Organism: Madoqua kirkii; assembly: GCA_006408675.1. Classification (NCBI taxonomy): domain Eukaryota; kingdom Metazoa; phylum Chordata; class Mammalia; order Artiodactyla; family Bovidae; genus Madoqua; species Madoqua kirkii. The sequence goes on along the minus strand of SJYC01028236.1, from coordinate 13,060 downwards.
TGTTGAGTTTTAAGCCAGCTTTTTCACTCTCCTCTTTCACCTTCAACAAGAGTTTTAGTTCCTCTTTAGTTCCTCTTTGCTTTCTGCCCTAAGGGTGGTGTCATCTGCATATCTGAGGTTATTGATATTTCTCCCAGCAATCTTGATTCCAGCTTGTGCTTCATTCAGCCCAGCATTTCATATGATACACTCTGCATATAAGTTAAATAAGCAGGGTGACAATATACAGCCTTGACGTACTCCTTTCCCAATTTGGAACATGTTGTTCCATGTCTGGTTCTGTTGATTCTTGACCTACATACAGGTTTCGCAGGAGGCAGGTAAGGTAGTGTGGTATTCCCATTTCTTTAAGAATTTTCCACAGTTTGTTGTGATCCACCAGTCAAAGGCTTTAGCGTAGTCAATAAAGCAGATGTTTTTGGTTTCCTAGGTGGAGGCTATTATAGTGGCTTCACCTGGCCTTTCCCACCAGAAAAGCCCTTACTCCACAAGTTGGGGAAGGAACATGGGATTCTGCTGGTGGCTGAGAACGCCTATTCCAGTCAAGCCTGGAACTGGGGAAATAAACACAGGATGGTTTCCAGGACCTACTGGACTCACGTGAGGTGGACCTGAGGGAAGACTCCACTGACCACGTGACCTCCACCAGTCCCACTCTGACTGTGATGTTTCAGGTCTTGGAATCAGGGTCAGTCCAGAGTCAGCAGCATGCAGCCATTCCCGAAAAAGTTACATTTTCTAAAGGCACAGTTACCCTGGTGAACAGTCACAAATCCCTCAGAGAATATGAGGAGAAAGAGTAATAATATGAATTGCTGGCACTCTACCAGGCTTCTTCCTTAAGGGGACCTGGCCTCCCCTTCGTTTGGGGGCTTCTGAAGTCTGTAAACTGGCTCTTGTCTGGGAAGTGGTAGAAAGCCATGAGTCTCCTTTTATGAATTGGGTTAGACTTTTGTTTACTTGACCTAGAACTCCTCTGCTTACATGGATGAAGTTAAGAATCCAGCAGGCTTCCTATCCGTCTCACTCCCAGGAAGACCAAGACCACGGTCTGTGCCAGGTGGCCTGCTTCCTTGCTGTCACCTTCCATCATGGTGACCATATCCCTCTCACCCCGGAGCCACCCACCCCAGGAGCCAGTCACTCCCACGGCACTCAGTTTTCCAGACTGCGTGGCTGTGGCTCCCACTATAAGTTCTGACCCACAGAGAAGTGACTGGAGCCCTTCAGGGGTGCCTGGGCTCCCCTCTCAGGTTTATTCCTCACCACTGTGGGAAGAGCTGTGTCTCTGGACCCTCTCACGTGGGTGAGCAGGTCTCAAATGACGGGCCATCTCCCCCAGCCTCTGAGCCCCTCCTGCAGGAAACAGGCAAGTCCTGCATTTCCAATTCATTCACAGCCAAACAGCCCACTAGAGCCCTTCCTGCCCTGGCACCACGATCTCCACTGCAGTCTCCACTCAGTGGGGCTCGTGCCCGACACCTTGATCTTCCCCCCACTACATCCCATACCCTCCTCTGTCCCCTCACACGTGTCCAGGGCTGCTGCTCCCATAAATCAGAAGACTCAAGCCCCTCTCTGGGAGCGTAGCCCTCCTCCTCGTGGGTCACACCTCTTATCCACCTTCGGTAGCCTCAGGGGAGGCCGACACTGGTCACCCAGGCAGTGTGGGGTTGACCTCTTCAGAAGTAGGGAGAGAGGCTGACATCACTGGGGGTGGGAGTGCTGCTCTGGGAGGAGGCCCACCTTCCGGGCTGGGCACTGAGTGCCCCACCCACATCTTCTCTTTAACTTGGGACAAACTATCACCCCAGCCCACCTCCCAGCTCCTGTCCTGTGTTTTCTTGAATAGGTTTCCTCTGCCTTCTCTAAGGACTGGACACATCCCACTGTGACTTCAGAGGCCAGAAGAACAAGTCTGTAATGAAAATAGCTCACTGCCTGGTGAGCTCATCTAGGTCCAGTTTTGGGGGGTGCACACCCATGACCCGACCTGACACTCCTCACGCCACCAGCTCTGCCCCTACATTCCTTCTGCCCCAGGTCCCAGCACCTGTCCCTCCCCTCCCCCACCCCTGCCTGTCTCCTGGTCTGCCCAGTCCATGTGATCACCCCCCGGAGCCCTTCAAGGCCCCAGGACCCACACTCCACATCCAACCTTTGCGGGGTTCTGGGGCCCAGGGAAGGTGAGGCCCCCTTGGCACACGGGACGTCCCAGCACGGACCACTAGAAGGAACATGGGATTCTGCTGGTGGCTGAGAACGCCTATTCCAGTCAAGCCTGGAACTGGGAAATAAACACAGGATGGTTTCCAGGACCTACTGGACTCACGTGAGGTGGACCTGAGGGAAGACTCCACTGACCACGTGACCTCCACCAGTCCCACTCTGACTGTGATGTTTCAGGTCTTGGAATCAGGGTCAGTCCAGAGTCAGCAGCATGCAGCCATTCCCGAAAAAGTTACATTTTCTAAAGGCACAGTTACCCTGGTGAACAGTCACAAATCCCTCAGAGAATATGAGGAGAAAGAGTAATAATATGAATTGCTGGCACTCTACCAGGCTTCTTCCTTAAGGGGACCTGGCCTCCCCTTCGTTTGGGGGCTTCTGAAGTCTGTAAACTGGCTCTTGTCTGGGAAGTGGTAGAAAGCCATGAGTCTCCTTTTATGAATTGGGTTAGACTTTTGTTTACTTGACCTAGAACTCCTCTGCTTACATGGATGAAGTTAAGAATCCAGCAGGCTTCCTATCCGTCTCACTCCCAGGAAGACCAAGACCACGGTCTGTGCCAGGTGGCCTGCTTCCTTGCTGTCACCTTCCATCATGGTGACCATATCCCTCTCACCCCGGAGCCACCCACCCCAGGAGCCAGTCACTCCCACGGCACTCAGTTTTCCAGACTGCGTGGCTGTGGCTCCCACTATAAGTTCTGACCCACAGAGAAGTGACTGGAGCCCTTCAGGGGTGCCTGGGCTCCCCTCTCAGGTTTATTCCTCACCACTGTGGGAAGAGCTGTGTCTCTGGACCCTCTCACGTGGGTGAGCAGGTCTCAAATGACGGGCCATCTCCCCCAGCCTCTGAGCCCCTCCTGCAGGAAACAGGCAAGTCCTGCATTTCCAATTCATTCACAGCCAAACAGCCCACTAGAGCCCTTCCTGCCCTGGCACCACGATCTCCACTGCAGTCTCCACTCAGTGGGGCTCGTGCCCGACACCTTGATCTTCCCCCCACTACATCCCATACCCTCCTCTGTCCCCTCACACGTGTCCAGGGCTGCTGCTCCCATAAATCAGAAGACTCAAGCCCCTCTCTGGAGCGTAGCCCTCCTCCTCGTGGGTCACACCTCTTATCCACCTTCGGTAGCCTCAGGGGAGGCCGACACTGGTCACCCAGGCAGTGTGGGGTTGACCTCTTCAGAAGTAGGGAGAGAGGCTGACATCACTGGGGGTGGGAGTGCTGCTCTGGGAGGAGGCCCACCTTCCGGGCTGGGCACTGAGTGCCCCACCCACATCTTCTCTTTAACTTGGGACAAACTATCACCCCAGCCCACCTCCCAGCTCCTGTCCTGTGTTTTCTTGAATAGGTTTCCTCTGCCTTCTCTAAGGACTGGACACATCCCACTGTGACTTCAGAGGCCAGAAGAACAAGTCTGTAATGAAAATAGCTCACTGCCTGGTGAGCTCATCTAGGTCCAGTTTTGGGGGGTGCACACCCATGACCCGACCTGACACTCCTCACGCCACCAGCTCTGCCCCTACATTCCTTCTGCCCCAGGTCCCAGCACCTGTCCCTCCCCTCCCCCACCCCTGCCTGTCTCCTGGTCTGCCCAGTCCATGTGATCACCCCCCGGAGCCCTTCAAGGCCCCAGGACCCACACTCCACATCCAACCTTTGCGGGGTTCTGGGGCCCAGGGAAGGTGAGGCCCCCTTGGCACACGGGACGTCCCAGCACGGACCACTAACTCAGCAAGTGACCCTCACTTGTCCTTCCAGACTAGCTTCCTTGCTTCTCTTGGCTCTGGGTGGGACTGTCCATCCAGATGGAGCCCTCTGGCCTCTGGATGATGGCCCACGGCTGCAGTGACGACCTCTGGCCTGCTCCAGTAATTGGGGCGACCCCCACCCCCACACCAAGGCAGGGCCCGCAGGCTTGCCCTCAGCTCCTCCAGCGGGGGCAGTCCTGAGTCGCCCAGCCCGCCCTGGCCTCTCTCTAGGGCGGGGCAAGTGAGAGAGAAGCTAAAGGATGAGGCCCCGGCCCCCAGGCTCCAGACGAGCGTGTTTTACAACCGCCCCCGCCTGCTTGCCCAGGCTGAGTCACAGAGGTGCAGGTGACCCAAACTGACTCAGGAGCCTGTCGCTGGGGCTCCCGGCTGAGACCACAAAAGGGTCCCCGAGTGCGCTGCCACCCATGGGACCTAGGAGGGGAGAGCCCGTTGCAGGGGTGGGGCGCTGAGTGCACACGGAGCTTCTGCAGGACGTGCCTTCTCCTTTCTTGGGCAGGAAGGGGATGCCACACCTGGTTTACTTGAAGGCCGGAGTGCCCCTGGTCACTGTCTCTATGCCACATGCCTGGATTCCTGGGACCACAGACAGGCCACCGCCAGCCCATGCCCAGCTGTCAGCAGGCGTGGCTGGGAATTCATAAGTGAATGGGGCGGCTGGCCTGGCCACGCCCCAGGACCACCTGCCCCAGGACCACCTGCCCCAGGCTGGTGCATCCCAGCACAGGGAAGAGTCTGCTGGCAGAAAAAGACTGGCCCTCATACTGGATGTTTTGGGGACAAATAAGAAAATGGGGACTCTGATCTCTCCTCAGAGGGATCTCATCTTCCTGTGAGCTCCTCACCTGCTGTCGGAACCACAGTGGGGTCGGCAACATCCAGGGAGCAAGCAACTCTTCTCCCAGAATTTAAAGGTGAAACTCATGACCTCTGCCACTCATAAATGGCCCAGTGGAAAAATGAACAAATGTGCACACACAAGACACACAAAGATGCGCCCGAGCTAACGAGGTGAATCAAAGGGCATGTGGTGCTGGGCGCACGGCACCTGACTTGGGCAGCTTCAGACATTTGAAAATGCCCACCTGGGATGTACACTGGTAACTGCTGTATCAGAGATTTCTGCTCCTCGGGGAGGCAGTATGGTTCTGAGTCCTTCCTCAGACGCAGTGCAGCTGGGCGGCTGAGTGGGAAGCTGCCCACGTGGCACACCTACCAGGAGACACACACGAGCAGCGACCGGAGGATACAGGAACGTCTCCTGGGAACACCTGGGAGCTCTAGCGGAGTGGCGAGCCTGGCGCAGGTGAGGATGTAAACAGTGAGGCCACCATCCATGCACAGAAGCAGGATCTCTGGCCTGGCTCCCTGGCACACCACCCTCTCAATGTTATCACCCTGGGGTTGCCGGGCCTCGGGGATGATCCCAGCCCAGTTTAGGAGCCTCGATGACTGATCGGGTGCAGCCGCTGGATTGTAGAAACGTGTACCTGCTGGGGGGCACTGCCAGGCCTGGCCGGTAGCTGCCTGGGACAGAGTCATTGAGATGGAGTTCAGCCAGCTTCCTAGGAGAACTGATGTCTGAGCCGGATGAGGAGGAGGGTTGTGAAACCACTGGCAGCATGTACTCACTGAATATGTGGTGCCAGGGTGGGGGTCCTTCTCCCCTGTGGGGTGCTGCCTCAAGGCACTCAGAGAACAGAGACGTTCCTGCTGGTGTGATGGCTGTGGGGTCACCAGAGATCACCGCCGTGTGGTCTGTTGACGGCCTGGCAGAGTGAGATGCTGCCAAGCCCAGGCTGAAGCAAGGTGGCTGCTGCAAACGACGGCAACGAGGGCGCAGGAATAATCATACCACCTTCGCTGCTGACCCACGCATACACCTGGCTGACTGGCAGGATCCCCTCACTTTCTCCCTCCCACTTTTCTAACTGCGCAGACAGCAAACATACCAGTAAATTAGGTTAAAGAGGTGACTGGGTGAAGGTGTTTGGGTTGGGGCCAGCCAGCAACTCTCCTGGCTGTTTCACATCATAATTACACACTGCTGGCTACAGTTGCTAGATGTTAAATTACAAGCGTTTGCTTGTGATCCATCATTTCACTACGATTACAATAATTATGTCCCGGTGAGAAGGTCAGCAAAAATGACCTGGAAGGGGAAAGCAGCGTGGCAGAAATGATGGCGATCCAGGGGCTGAGGAGGGACAGGGCTGGGTCCACGTGTAAACCTTAAACCTCCCTTGGCAGATGGGGGTCTAGATGTTTTCATGTGAACCAAATCAGTCAACCCTAAAGGAAAGCAACCCTGAATATTCACTGGAAGGACTGATGCTGAGGCTGAAGCTCCAGTCCTTTGGCCACCTGATGCAAAGAGCTGACTCACTGGAAAAGACTCTGATGCTTGAAAAGATTGAGGGCAGGAGGAGAAGGGGTCAAGACAGAATGAAATGGCTGGATGGCATCACCGACTCAATAGACATGAGTCTGAGCAAACTCCTGGAGATAGTGAAGGGTAGGGAAGCCTGGCGTGCTGCAGTCCACGGGGTTGCAAAGAATCAGACATGAGTTAGAAACTTCAACAACAACTTGTGTTTTTCAAATGCCAAAGAATGAATTCCCTGGACATGTTTGGGAAAAGCTTTAACGTTTTTCTGGAAGTGTCTAGTTTCTAGGGGAGGAAGTTGATTCTTCAATGAGCAGACTCAAGTGACTGAACATTATGCATGATAGAATGACCATCAATACACATTTGAAAACCTCAAGACTGGGCAGAAAATGAAAGTATTTACAGGGACCGAGCGTTACTGGCTCAAAGAACTCAGGATGCAATGAAAGTCGTAGGGCAGGGCTCGGGCAGAGGGTTCCCCCACGAGGTCCTGAGCCCTGCTGAGAGTCACGTGGCACCTTGACTCCCACATCAGCATCTGTGTGGAGCTGAGGTTTATCAAGCCCACCTTGTGTAAGGCTTTGTGTGATGATGTCACACACTCTATATTCTCCTGAGAATCAAGATTCCTGGGAAACATCTCTTTAAGTGAACGGACAGATCAGGAGTAAAGGTTGATACTGACCTGAGTTTGGGCCATGGACTCCGTCATTATGTGCTCTGCATGGACGGGTAGATAGGACGGGCAGCTCTGTGTTTATGTGCCCTGCATCACTGCCCCTCCACACGAGGCAGAGGCGAGGCGCAGCAGAGGTGTGCACCTCAAGGGCACGCTGAGCTGTGCTGTGTGGTCTCTGTCATTGCTGAGCCCTATTCCTCTGGCCTCATGGGGCCGTGGAAGGAACTCAGGCAAGACGGTGGGGCTGTCACCCGGGTGTGCGGATGGGCAGCTTTGCTGTCTGACCACAGTGGTTCTGGTCCTCCATTCTGCCTTCCAGTAGGCATGCTGGTGTTGGGAGGACCATGAAAACAGCACCCACTTTTCTAAGATGCCACGACACCCATCTTCTTTCTCACTGTGGGTGGGGGTGGGGACACCACCTTCTTGGGTTTAACTGGGAGAGTCTCACTAGGAAGTGCTCTCCGACCCCAGCCATCTGTGGACTAACACACCCCAAGGTTCTCTGATTGGACTCCGGCAGGGTTTCCCTGTTCCCCACTTGATGGGGCAGGGGGTGATGAAGCGGGGCAGGTGGTCTTTGCTGGGCAGCCTCAACCTGCCAGGACCTACTGCATTGTGCTGCCCCAATCCCCATCATCACATGCCCCCCAAGAGCTGACACTGTGAGCACCAGGAGGTGGCTCTGCGCGGCCAGGAGGGGTCATCAGCCCCACCTTGCAGGACAAAGAGGCACCCAGGAGGCCCGGAGCTGAGGGAAGAACCAGCTCTGCTGCTGTGGCCCCACCCCAAGGCTGGCGTTTGACATGAGGAAGGGAATCAGGAAATTTCTGCTTCAGGGACCCTCCAGGAATCCAGAGGTACCTGTGTCCCCAGAAGTGAGGGCCTGTCACAGAGACTTAGGTTGGATGGTCCCAAGAGCCTATCAGATTCTCCCAAGAACACTGCTAGAACTTTTGTCTTTAATCAATTGTCTTAAATTTCATAGACTTACAGAAAGCTAAGCGGATACTACAGAGAGTTCCGATATACTCCCTGCCCTGCCCGATTCCTCTTACTGACATCTTGCGTTAAAGTGCGCCGGTGCTATAATCGCTGAGCCAATGTGGATCTATGATTAACTGAAGGCTGCAGAGTTGGCTCCTGGTCACTGCTCCACTGGTCCGCCAAGCACCATTGTGCAGAGCTTGTTTTAGGGAAGTGGACCTGGGCAGAGGTGGTTTGGCAGCTTTCCAGGTCACAGTTCTGAGCCTGGGACAGGAATCAGCACCACTTTGCCCCCACAAAACGGCTCTCCTCTTTGGTCCTGCAGTCACTATGGAATTCTGAAACTCTGAGCAGATCACTCAGGCTCACAGCACTCAGTATCTGCATTTGTAACAGAAGGGGCCCTCAAACCGACCCACACCTTCCTTTGTATGAAGACCTGGACCCTGACCAGCCCCAGGGCCCTTCAGGGGTCGACGAGCTGGGCCAGGCTGCTTGTATAGCCTTTCCTTACCACCCACAGTGCCCTGGGTGAGAGGTGCTGCTGTGCAGACATGCTCGGGGTGCACAGAAGTGGTTGCAGTTTCCAGACTTGCAAGCATCAGACCCCTCTCCCCTGCCGTCTGGGTGGCAGTTTCACTTGGCTCATTAACTTCTCAGAGCAGTTCTGCACCCTGGTACCTGCAGCAAGGGGGTGGAGGGGGCACACACTCCAAGGGGATGTGGTGAGGGGTGCAGCAGGCCCTCAAGCCCAGATGTGTGTAGAGTCCTCCAGCCTCAAAGCTGACTTTGGGTCTTGGGATGACATCACCATTTATAACCAGGCAAGGTCCTTGCTCCAGGCTTCGGCTGGGTGGGTTGACTTGCTATTTCGGGCCTGCCTTAAGCAGATTCAACTGTAACCCCCTTCAAGGCTGAACCACGAACCCAGCCTTGCCCCAGCACTCCAGAGGCTGTCTCCCAGAATCATCTATTTTGGACTCTGCAGCCTCCAGCTTCTCCAGATGGTGATAATTCCATCTCTTCTACCGATTTAGACTTCCAAACTCTAACCAAATGAAAGGGTGCAACGCAAAAATAATAGGAAGTAACTCACCTCCACCACGGGTCATTTGCAGTTCCTCCCAAAATGTATATTGGCCAGAAAAGAAATGCTAAAACCAGGTCAGATTTCTCTACTATTTGATGGAGTTTCAGAATCTGGAACTCAGATCAACACCCGACTCTGAGGAAGCAGAAAAACCTGCTTCTGATTCCTGGGGTGGCTGGCTGGCGTGCCAGGGCTCCCTCCCTCCACCTGGTAGATCCTTATCACCCTTCCAGAGGCTAGGGTCCTCTGAGTTGCCTACGTCCTCCTGTTTGGATGTCAGGCGCTTGCTGGCCTCAGTGACCAGCTGGGGAAGGCAGCGGCTCTCCTAGGCCGTGCTCAGGAGGCTGGGTGCTGCGCAAACAGGGAGCTCAGAAGGAAACCTTGCACCCAGGGAGCATTCGGCAGTATCTAGAGACAGGTCTTGTTGCCAAGCCTGGCGGTGTGGGGGCTGCTACTCGGAATGCTGCTAAAATCCTACAGTACACAAGAGGGTCCCCACCTGGAAAATCAAGTGCGAAGCTGGTGAATCGGGCAGGAGATTAATTTTGGAGCAGGGATGGCGGGTGGAGGGTGACCAGGGGGAGGGATACACAGGAGCAGTGACCTCGGCCGGCAAATCCAGAGCCTTTCCGTGAAATGGGTGTTCCAGGGTCCACCGCACACTCAACTGTGAGTTAGCCACATCGCCGGCCACAGCCGGGCCTCCGCTCCCCCGTGGGCCGCGGGACGAGACAGTCTGAACTTCCGCAAAGCACACTCAAATCCCGTGGAGGGTGGGTGCCAGGGACATCCCTGACGGCCTCAGGCTGGTCACACAGCAGTGACACGGCCAGGCGCCCCTGCTACACCCCAGAGGCCATTCTGGACTCAGTCTGCCCGCGGGAGGGACCTGCCCGCCAGGCGCTCGGCTAGGGTCTGCACAGACACCGGGTCTCGGGTTTCTACCCCGCCCCCGCACCTCACAAGCCCGGGACGCGCTGCTGCCCTTCCCCCTCCCGCTCGAAATTCCACTTTCCAACCTGGCTCTTCCCTCCCGGGCCCTCCTCCCCGTCCCTCGCGCAGCCCTCTCCTCTCCGCGGCGTCCTAGCCTGTCCCACCCCTGGGCCACACGCCCCCGGCGCTCCGCGCCCCTGCCACGCCGCAGACTCGGGTATCCGCCGCGTCCAGCCGGGCGTACTGGGCGCGGGGCGCGGGCGCAAGGGGCGGAGTTCCGGCGCGCGGGGGCGGACTCGGGGCGGGGGCGGAGCGGCGGGACGGGCACCGCCCCCCAGCTGAGCCGGGACCGGGACCGCAGACTTGCAGACTTCAGAGGCTCTGGCGGCGGCGGCGGGCGCGGGTCTGAGCGCACGGTCCAGCGGCTCCAGCGGCTCCGGGCCCCGACTCTGGCGGGGATGGGCGGGCGGCCGCCCTGGAGGCGCGGGGGGCGCGCGACCTGACCGCCTGGACTCGGAGCCCGGCCGCCCGGCCGCGCCGGGTCGAGGGTCTGCTAGGTTGGCGCGGACGCGGGACAGGCGGCCGAGCCGGAGCCAGAGCATGCGGGGCGCGACGCGGGCGGCTCGGGGGCGCGCGGGGCAGCTGTGGCCGAGGCCCCCCGCCCCGGGCCCTGGACCGCCGCCGCTGCTGCTGCTGCTGGCCGTGCTACTGGGCGGCGCGGGCGCGCAGTACTCGAGCGACCTGTGCAGCTGGAAGGGGAGGTGAGTCCGCGCGGCGCGAGCCCGGCCCTCGCGTCCATTCCCCTCCCGCGCGGGCCGAGCGCTCGGGGGCTCGCGGGCCCGGGGGCCCGCTCTCCGGGCCGAGTGCTGTCCCCGCCCTCGTCCGCCCCCGGTTCTAGAACAAAAGAGCCCGCGGCGTTCCGGTCCCCCGGCCCAGAGGACACCCAGGGGAAGGCGCGCCTGCAGCGCGGTGGGGTCGGTTCGGTTTGGCAGCCTGTTCTCCCGGCGCAGGATCGCGCGGGTCGCCACTCGGTTCCCAGAGAGCCACAGCCCGGACCCCGCAACCCTTCACTAGAGGCGATCGGGGGTCAGCCCTCTGTCCCTTCCCGGGCTCTGCCCTCGGCGAAGAGTTGAGCGCCCCGGGCCGGGAGGAGCCGGGCCTGCGCTCAGGGCCGAGCGGGAAGGGACTGACGGGTCGGTAGGAGGGAGCGGCGGCTCCGGTGGTCGGAGAGGGGGCCCTGGCGCTGACCGCGCGCTGACCACGTCGGTGCGGGCGGAGATGCGCGGGCGGGCACCTTGCGCCGGGCGAGTTCTGGCCCTGGTCGAGCCCCCCGCCCCGCCCGGTGAAGGTCAGGCCGCCCTTGGCAGCGCGCGCTGGGCTCGGCGACCCCCCTTCACGCCCTCCGCCAAGGCAGGCAGCCGAGGACTTTTTTTTTTTTTAACTGCAGTGTGACAGGCAAGTCACAAGCGTGGGCGGGGAGTGGGGGTGGTTGGTGAGAGCGCAGCTACTCAGGACGAGAACACCCGTCTACCAGGGCGCCGGCCGGAGCTGGCACCTCGCCTTCGGAGAAGATGGCATGTGCTTCGGAAGTTGCGGGTTCAAGAGTTTGCAGAGGAAGGGAGATGCTAGCGTTGTCTTCTCCGAAAACACAGTGGGCCGGGACTCCCTTGGGGTCTGGGTGTCCGGAAGTCCCACCGTGCAGGGCCCCTAAAACCCTGCCTTCTGGTGGGAAGACTCCCGCTGGCAGACACCTCATGCTGTGGGGGTGTCATGGGGTTATTTTGAGTGAAGACGGTTTTTTCCGAGAAGGGCAGGGTTGTGCCAGGGTGCTAGGTTGTGCGTCAGCAGGGCAGCTGCTGGTCATCTTGGATACGTCCAGACCCAGTGTTCGTGCTCCTCCGTGGGATTTTCCCGGAAAGAATACTGGAGTGGGTTGCTGTTTCCTCCTCCAGGGGATCTTCCCCATCCAGGTATCAAACCCACCTCTCTTGCATTGCAGGCAGATTCTTTACTGCTGAGCCACCCGGGAAGCCCCCAGTTCTCTGTGGAAATTAGCAATAACGTCGCTCCTTTCTCTCTACTTCCCACCCATTCCAGAGTGGAGGTCCTGGTCTCCTGAGGTTGGGCTGGTGTCACCCGCCCTCCGGGCTACAGAAGGTCTCCCGCCCGCAGGGGTTGGTGGAGCTGAGACTGGGCCCTGCAAGGCAGATCCGAGCTCTGGGGGAGGGTTGGCCTGGAGAATGCTGGCGCCAGCACAGAGCTGGCTGGGAGCCTCTGACTCTGACACACTCTTCTGGGGCTGCCCTTTCCCCCCTCGCTGGTAATTAAACTCCCTGCTTTGCGGCCTCTGCTAGATGAATCAGTGCATCCCCAAAATGAAGCCTTGGGGTGTCCTGCTTCAGCAGATCAAAAACAGAAACCCAGTCCCACCCCTGTGAGCTTGAATTTCCAGAGGAGGAGCTGACACCCTTTTCACATTCTTGGAGGACCAGTGTGCAGAGGATGTCTCCCCTGGAGACCCGAGGGAGCTGGGGACCATGCAGGTGTTTGTAGGGGGCAGAGGAATCCCTCTTCTTCCTGTGCATCCTCTTATCTAGCTGGACAAGCAGAGCCGCTTGCCTGTACCCCCTCTCCCTCCATCATTGCTAATGAACCCCTGGTCTTGGATACCCTCCAATGTCCTCCACTCAACCTAAAGGTAGAAACTTGTCAAGGGTGGCTTCAGTGGCTATAGAAGTCATGGGCAGGATCTGGAGCAGAGATAGGTCCAAGTCACACTCCAGGAGTATAAGACCCCCTCCACACACACTCCAGCGTTGTAATCGCTGCCCCTCCAGTTACCTTTATTTTTTTTCTTTTTCACAGATCAGCTGACAGATTCTTACCCCTGTCTCTTATACACATCTAAGGGGCGGAGTTCCGGCGCGCGGGGGCGGACTCGGGGCGGGGGCGGAGCGGCGGGACGGGCACCGCCCCCCAGC